>DWCF01005419.1:0-14288 GCA_018230265.1 Delias oraia
ACCATTTCACGCTGAGTATTCTGTGAGTCCGTAGTATCACTTCGGACGAGCCGGCCCAATTAGTGCGTCAGCATATGATTCAGGATGGTTCTTCCACGCTTAGGATTATAAATAAAGTATTATAAACAAATTTTGTGTGTGTTTTTTTTTCATTTGTTAGAATAACTAGAGTAAAGACGCAAATGCTATAGATAAATTATATAGTTAGAGATTTTTCCATAAGATATTATGTAAATAAATTTTTTAAAAAAATTAAGACATACGATGTTATTAATTTAAATTAGTTGACGAATTAATATTTTTCACTACAGTTTAATGAAAACGCAATGAAAGTTTAAGTTCTGAATTTCCTTAATACATTAAAATTACATATTATAATTTTACAATTTATAAGATGCAATAGCGTATTATACATAATTATTTTTTTTAAAGTAGAAGTTGCTGACTTTGAGAAATAAAGCTAAAACGGAGATTTTAAACGTCCCATTGGACTAAACAAGTTAATTTTTAATGATCAGTCATCAAATTTGTTTAATTACGTCCCACTGCGTCTAATCGCGAACGATGGCTGAGGGAGACCGTTTAAGGATACGACACTCTGTGATAAACACTCGATTCCCTCTTTATGTAGACACACCTCGAAATTAGCTCAAAAAATTTGATATCCGTTTATTACTTTGGTTCTGTATATTATTCTATTTTTTATTAAATCGATATCAAACGATTTTAGGAAGAGGTATGCTCTGTTTTTGAAGGTCGTATTGGTTTGGAATCAGTTTTACAGGCCGCCTGTTACAAAAAACCTCAAAAAAACGCTCAGTTGTGTACATACATCAGGTGATATAAATGAAAATTTGTATTCTGATTTTAGGTTTTATGGTGATTCTTTCGTTCATATATCTTATTAATGTTGCTTCAAATCAAAAACCAAATAACTATCAACTAATTATTTTACGAAATGAATATATTTCATCAATAAACTGTTATTGCTTAATATTTGAAGTGTTAAAGATTGACTTGTCTATAGTTTTTTGTAATTCAATAATTCAAAGCAAAACCTTTAAATGTGTTTGAAGGTTGAAAGGGAAATGTGCAGTGATAGCTAAGTCGGTTTATTCCCGAGATAAGAGCAAAAGTATTCAGATGCACAATCTTTATACCGCCCGCCCGCCCAGGCCCCCGCCCATAAACCGACTCGTCGAATGGCTGATGAAGCTATCATTTCTAATGTCATTTTTATATTTCATTTCAGTGCCAGCTTGCTGGGAACTATTTCATTCAATGAACTCAAGGATGCGCTCAAATTTTCAGAATCTCGAGCCTTGAGCTTAATGGTTTTAAAAGTGTACCATGAAGCGAGAGGTATCGGGTTCGATTTCCGGTCCAGACAATTTTAATTATAATTTTATTTATAATTAATTCTTTCTCTGTAAGGGCTTGATAGCGGCTGGGCGAGTGTCTTAATACTGGCGCAGCCGTGGTAGAGCAATACTGAAACGTATGCTGAAATACAAATTGAAATACGTTCGAAATGATACCATGGGCTCACAGAGTTCTCAGTGTGAAACTACTTGTACTATGTTTCACAGAGTGAGTGAGGACATCGGAGGCCCTTAAAAGTGCCGGTTAAGCGGCTAAACACGCCGTCAACACAACCTATGCGAGGACTATGGCGCGGTAGTTCATGGGCGGCGCTGTTCTCTTTCCATATAAGAGACCCACCTGCTCCGTGTGCCGCTATAGATTAAAAAAACATGGTCAATTGTAAAATAAATTTAATAAATTTATGCGAGAAGTTAGGATGTTTATTTTAATAGTATCTTTTGTATGTATATCATTTTTAAAATAAAAATATAAATATATCTCTTTCTCTGATCTAAAAACAAAACTCATAATCTGAAACTGATAAGCTTTGTAAATCATATTACTAAAATAAAAACTATAAAAAACATAAAAGCCACTTTGTATATTTGAAAAATGAGTATTATTTTCAAAATATAACTGTAATTGAAAATAGCACGAGCAAGACCGCGCCACGTATTGATTAAAAGAAAATGCCAACATTAAAATCGTCTGCAGTCGTGTCCCGTAACTTGCAAGTGCTACGTCTAAAAGAAAATTCAATAAAAACCTAAAAGCCAATCTTATCTTGAAGAGGAAATTAAGAAACAGCAGCGAGCATCTGACATGGCGCTCTTCTCAGATCTATTACAAGGCATGGGATTGAATATCGATTCTATTTCTATACTGACTATCTCATTCAAATCCTTCAGTATGGCAGTCTGAATTGAGAAGGAAGGTCTGTTCTGAGGAAGCATGTCATTGATTTTAATAAGAAAAACATTCATACATTTTAAAAACCTGTACTCAGCTCGGACATTGAATCCGGTTGTTTTGAAAAAATTAACTTAAATTATTTAATATTAGAGTCATGGCAGAGCCATGCTGATGCATATGCTGATGCACTAATTGGTCCGGCTCGTCCAACGTGATACCACGGGTTCAAAAATACTCAGCGTGAAACGGTACTTGTACTGTTTCATAGAATGAGCGAGGATATCGGAGGCCATTAAAAGTGCCGCTTGGGCAGCGTAAAAAGCCGGCAATACAACCAATGAGAGAACTGTGGAGAGGTTGTTCAAGGACGGTGGTGTTCTATTACCATATAGGAGACCCATCTGCTCCGTTGTCCGCTATACTATACAAATATAATAATGAAATCAATACTTTATCGATAACAGCACGCAGCACTATACACTTTTAAAAGAGTGTTGAACACAGTGCGACATCGGACTTTGAAATAATTCCGTGACGGGGGAGACAGGAAACACAGCCTTATCTACCAACACCCGCTTGTTATATTTTTAAACAACTCGGTATTCCCTCAGAGCTGAATGGACGTTAATGTTGCTTTCAGTTCTTAAGTCATCACGATTTTTAACAATTGACGAGATAGCGTCGAGGATAATAAACGAAATTTTGTGAGAAGTCGGCGTTATGTATGAAGCCTTAAGTATGATGACTTCTTGGAGCTCAGCGCGACTGAAATATGTTTAATATTACTTTGTCGGTCTGCATAATTTAATTTATTTTATAGAATTATTACAATACCAATATATTTCAAAGGCAGATAAAATGCAGTAATAGGCCGCCGTACCTACTTGTAAATGAATATAATTGAAATGAATTAAAATGAAAATTAATATAATTAAAATGAATCATAATTTTATAAATAAAAATAAAGATCTGTGATCTGTAGAATTAATGTTTAAATTATACTAAGTATTTCTTCCTTTCATATAACTGCGAGTCTGATATCTCGGATTGAAAATGTACCAAAAATTATAAATGAGATAGACATTAATGAATAGATGAAATAGATAGATAGAATTTCATCTTTGTCCGCTATAGAAAATAAAGGTGTTTTTAGGTTTTTTAAATAAATATTGTTTTTACGTACAACGGAACGGATGGCTCTCCTATATGATAACAGAACACCGCCCATGGACATTCGCGCACAGTCTGCACTTTGATTGTATTGCCGTCTTTTTACCCCGATTCAGCTGCATAATTTCAAGGGCCTCCAATTTCGTCTCTCTCGTCAATGACAGTACAAGTACCATCTCAAGCTGACAATTCTATGAGCCCGTTGTATTGTGCAAGCCTGAAAAGTTTAAAATTTATACACTAAAATAATATAATTAATTCTGTAATAATCCATTAATAATTGTGCCAATAACGGCAAAGGCATATACAAATAAATATATATAGATTAACGAATCACTTAGAGAAATATATAACCTCGTATAAGCAGATAAAAGCATTCATAACGTCTAGCACACTTCTGGGTACAGTTTATCCGTTATCAGAGACAATGCATTATGGGTACAATATCATTACGGGGGCTATTCAACATTTTTATTATTGCCTTACTATTGTCTTATGGCGCGACGGTAGCCGATAACAGCGTGACACACGGGTGCTGGCAAAAGAAAACGTAAAGGTTTTCTTTCAACGTCTTGTAAGAACGTGAAGTCAGAGGTATTGGATTCAAAATCCTGGTCTAAATAAGAATTTATAAACTGTTTGGTGTTTAGATGGCCTTGAATGAGTGTCATAATGCTGGTTTACCTGTGGGAGAGCAGTTCTGACGCATTAAATGGGATTCATACGAAGTGAAAAGGGGCTCACAGAATACTTAACGTGAAACGGTTCTTGTACTGTGTTTCGCTGAATGAGTGAGGATATCATATCTTAAAAATGCCGCTTAGTAGCGTTAAAAGCCGGTAACACAACCAATGCACGGACTGTGGTGCGGTTGTCAATGAGCTGCGGTGTTGTCTTACCATATAAAAGTCCCACCTGCTCCGTTGTCCGCTATAATATTAAAATATATTATAATGATTCTTGTATGATGTTTCAAAGAAAAGACGTAATAGCGTGTCTGAAAAAGACAACAGTTTTCAAACTCGATGGGAACGTTTTATCCGTTACTGTATTCATTACAAACTTACATAATAGAACAGAAACAATATTTTCCGTCCTTTCCTCACTATTCCTCACTTAATATAAATTATTTCACAAACACAATAGCCCTCGAAAGATTTCTCACTGCCGAAAATAATCTGACGTCAGATGACATCTTATTACAATAGAGCTGATATGACAGACGTCAGTGGTAACACAGATAATTAAAACTGAACACTAGTTTTATATTCAGAGTGGTTTTTATATTTCCTTGTCAAAAATTAAATATATCTTAATGTGGTCACTATTTCTTAAATGTTTTAATTTTTACTTTTATATTCTGTAATAGATAATATATCTGTGAAAGAAATAAAACATGCCCAAATTGTGATAACTCATGTAAGTGTGTAATGCTGTCTATTTTAAAAACCCGTGTGTTTTAAACATAATTCTGCAGCACGATACCTCGCAGATTTATTTGGGTAATGTTTGTTGTTTCACCTTGCCTCGAATAACGCGCCGTAGATTTATGTATACGGTGTTTGTTTAGGCGGATGATTGTCGGCGATAAACCTTCTTGCTCGTTTCTTCATTTATTACGCCCTTAATTAATCTTTTTGTAAATCACCTTCCGTTCTTTTATGCAGATTTTTAAATTAACATTCTTAATTTTTTTAATTGAGTTCCCCAAGATAAGGACAACAATATTTACATTTTGTACGCAAAAAGAATGAGGCTTTTGAATATCAGTCAGTAAAAGTTTGATTTCCGTACAAACTATCGCTTAATTGAATTATTGTCTGTATTATAATATAATTATTTTACAAAAATATCTTATTTTATTATATTACACAAAAGAGGTAAGAATACACTAATTAAATACAGTTTTTTATTGATTTATTTTACTATTTCTTACATTTGTACCTGCCACATACTAAATGCTAACCTTTCTATTCAAAGCAAAATACACAGCCAAAAAACAGATGAAATAAATTTAATTTAACAAATGTTTTGTTTATTGCTATTTGTATTCTATTTCTTTATTATTCTCTTATGTTTTGTGGTTCAAACTGTACCATACATTTGAAGATAAAATAATTCTTTTTTTATTCTATAGTGGGAAGGGAGCAGGTGGGTCTCCTTTATGGTAAGAGAACACCGCCGCCCATAAACAACCACGCTACAGTCAGCGCATTGGATGTGTTGTTTTTACTTAGCGGCACTTTTAAGAGCCTCCGATATCCTAACACACTCTGTGAAACACAGTACAAGTACCTTTTCACGCTGAGTATTCTGTGAGCCCGTGGCATCACCTCGGACGAGCCGACACATCACATATATCTATAAAGATATAGATTATAACCTAAGATCTAACATCTTACTGCGAGGCTCCCAAATCCAGCAACCTCGCACTTCCCAAATATGCAAATAGGGAGGGCTAGGGTAGGAAGGCGCTATAAATCATTATCTAAATTAATTTCGAACCTAACAAAATCTCTCGGTTTCTTAAACTCACAATAAAGAGGATCGCGGTGGATGCCATAACTCATCTGAACGTAAGATTACTGATCTTTAATCCCCCCTCAGGGTTTCTCTTAAAGTTAAGATTTACGACTCTAAGTATTATTTCGACCCCGCGAGAACAGTCAATGAAAAAAGTTTGCATACTTGCGATATGGGATGATGGCTTAATGGATTTCTTTTAAAGAAAATATAGATATATTTGATTTTTGGTTTGAGTTCCTAATGTAGAGCATTTTTTATAGAAATAATTAAAGATAATATAATAAAAATATTAGAAATTAAAATTAAAATTGTTGATTTTATAAATAAAAATTTAATTATGTATATTCAAACAAATTAAACATTTTATAGCGAAAAACGAGGCAGGCAAGAAACCGTGCTACAGTCCGCGCTTTAACTGTGTTGCCGACTCTTTATGCCGTTAAAATAATACTTAATGGCCTCCGGTACCCTTACGCACTTTGTTTACATTATATGTTTACACTTACATTATGTGTTTTATTACAGTATATGTTTCAGCATGGCTCTCCCACTTCTTAAGAACGTACATATAAACTTAGCCTAATGTATAAATTTTGCTTCTCGTAGCTGGAAGGGCTTGACAGAGCTGGGCGAGTGCCATGATATCTGATACTTGATGCCTCCTCCCCCTTTGGACAGCCATGCTGAAGTATATGCTGATGCAATAATTGGACCGGTTCGTCCGAAGTGATACCACGGGCTCACCGAATACTCAGCATGAGACGGTGCTTCTAATGTATTTCGCTAAGCGGCGTAAAAAGCCTTCAACATAACCAATGTGCAGACTGTAGTGCAGTTGTTCATGGGCAGCGGTATTCTCTTACCATATAGGAGAAACCACCTGCTCCGTTGACCGCTATAGAATAATAAAACTATATCTTCCGTCACTCTGTTGACGAAAAAAAGAAACAGAATACTAATTTAACATACAGCGATCTAATTTTAGCTAAGTTTTTAGGTAAGAGGGTATCCAGTTCATACTTTAAGTATAGATAAAGTTATATAATAAGTTCTTTACATATTATGTGGAAGTACCAAGTAATCCGAACTAAACACTAAAACCTCCTACATACATAATCCGCACGTCTAACTCCAAATTATTTAGCTAAAGGAATATTTATAGCAGTAACTTTATTTAATATCAGCTACACCTCGTCTCGTGAACGAAACTTTTAAGCTGCACCAACATTAAGTTTAGTAAAGTATTATCAACAAAAAGTTAAGTAGATTTCTTTCTATGCGTTAATAAAATTACTAAAATCTGAGGTTTATATATTATAGTTTAGTTGTAAAAAAATGTGTAAAGTTTTAGAAAATTATCATAAAGTTAGGTGCGTTGCTCAAAACATTACATATTTATAATTTAATCCATTTAAAGAAAACATAAAAATTCTAAAGATGTTTAAACTTTACCTAATTGATTAATATGTAGATAAAATATAGATAAATGTTTGATTTCGCTCAAAGTCTATTTTCGTGGCCACATAAAAAAAATTATTTGATTAATATTTGGAACAAAACAAATGATATTTTAAAAAAAATATATGAATTTTATTGTTGTTTCTGTATAAATATTTTAGGACTGTAATTAACATATATCAACCATGTTTAAATTTAAATTCAATTAATGACTTAAAAAGTGCGTTTATATAATATTCATGTTTACATTTATAGCTATATAATAGTACAATTTACATGATAATTATCTACTTTTGATTAGAAATAGTTCTTCAAAAAAAAAATCTCTTTTAAAAATCTCTTTATCTATCTGAAAACTAACTTTAACCGTCTTCAAGATAGCTCAATAAAATGGTGAACTCAACTTTATAAATCGATATCGTTATTTTCCGAATAAGTTTCAAAATATCTCAGTGAAACTTGGCAACAATGGTATAATTGAAAGATCGGAAATTCCCAAGCAAGCTCATATTTCAAAGACGCTCTTGGCCGGATAATATAAGAAGATAGAGGACAGAATCGGATATAAAATATGGCGTCCTTTCATGAATCTTATTAAGATATCCTTCGAAAACTGAAAGCGATGGCGCTATATATTTTATTTAGTGTTGGAGCAGGACAGCTAACGGTTTATGTATATTAAAATAATACGTAGCAAGTTAAAGAGGTACGGTGGCTTCCGCGTGAATTTATCGTCTCTATGAATATGATTTTCTTAAGTTGTCCCATAAGTGTTTAGTGTCACGCAGCAATGATATGCCTATTGAGGAAAAATACATTTTAATATTATTAAATCATATCTTTCATTATACGTAATTCATCGTATCTGGTTTGCGGGCAAGAATCGTAAGATACAGAAAACTCCTTAACCGAAATAAAAAACCAAAAAAGGGGTTATCAATTTGATATGTATATTAAAAACTTTGGTGATCAGAAAATCTCCATCCGTAGCACTTATTTAACTTGGGAATAGAATTCCAAACATCTAGAAAAAGTACCAGAAGAATAAAAACAATACATTTTATATAATATAAAAATATATAAAATTGGTATTATGTATCAGTGGGTCATTATTAGAATAAACTTCCTGTGAGTATGAATTTTCAAATTCAGAATACTTCATAATAATTTAAAAGCCGTTCAAGTAGAATAGAAATGTGAGAAGAAGAAGCCATTATTCATCTAACTTTTCAGAAGTGCAACATACGCTATCTCAGCTAACATGCAAAATAACTTTGGGATAGGATGCTTACCAAAAACCGATAATAAAGTTATACGGCCCAAGTTTTACAAGAATCTAATTTGAATATATTTCAATACTAACTGATACTCACCAATTTCAAGCACGGACTCACAGACAGCGTGAAATGGTAGTTGTACTCGAAACGGTACTACTACAATGTTTCACTGAGTGAGTGGAAATTTCGGAGGTCCTTTAAAATGCTGTTTCGGCGGCGTAAAAAGAATGGCAACACAACCAATGCGTGGGCTGTGAGGCGGTTGTCCATGGCCGGCGGTGTTATCTTACCATATAAGAGACCCACCTTCTCCGTTGTTCTCTATACAAGAAACCTTGTTTCTTGTTGTATAACAACAGAGCAGGTAGGTGTCCTTTACAGTAAGAGATCGCCGCCGTTCGCCGTAAGCTTTGGTTGTGTAACCGGCTTTATACGGCACAAGCTGTAATAATTTAAGGGTCTCCAATATCCTTACTCATTCAGCGAAATACAGGTCAAGTGCTGATTGACACCGGTCTTATGAGAACCAAAGGTATCACTTAGTATGAGCAGGAATAATTAGTGCATCAGCATGGTTTTCCTACGGTTAAGACAGTGTTGAAACACTCGCCCGCCCCATTGCAAGGATTTCCAAAACCAAGTAAAATATATATTTTCTTCAAACCTGGAACCTCTGACTTCTCAGTGACTTACAATACCTCTCAACCACTATTCCCAATATAGTAACTGATAAATTTTACACATCTACATTCAAATTAATTAACTATCAACAATGTATCAATATATAGATCTTGAATCATAGATCTTGAAGTTAATGCGTTTGTTTGTCATAATCGAAGAATTCAGCACCCGCAAGACAAATATCCCCATTTCCCTGAAAGACGTTCCCTTATCATTGAATTCGCGATATTAAAGGGGCGATATGCAAAAATTACCCATCCACGTTTATCCCCGCATAAATAATATTAGATAGCGAGTGTGAGAGTGTTTTTGTAATTACCGCATAAATAATAATTCATCGCGCCATAGATTACCGTTAGGATCTTGATGTATGGGTGGCGTTTCTAAGATGTAAATAAGGTTGTAGCTTCTACCTTCGCGTGTTACCTAAAATTTGATACCGTATAGCCATTAAATTCATTTAAAGATTTATTGTATTGTAAAGTAATAAACTATCAATTAGATTGCTAACATCTTGACTATAAAACTCAATTAAACTTTACCGATAGCACACGCTAAGTCTTTATCACATTATCCAAGTTAAAGTAATGCACAAACAATATAAATATTCATTAAAATTAACGCTCCATACTCGCTAAGGCTGAATAAGCTGAAAGACACGACCAAGAAAATTGCCAGACAATCCCTTACGGCAATATTGAGATAAACGTGGAATGAAAATATTAAAGCACACACATGGGGTACATTAGATTCTATAAAAGGAAATTAAACGTTTGATAGATTTATTACAAATTAAAAGTGCTTGACAAATTTTCACCCGTGGCTCTCCGCCATGCTGAAGCATGTGCTGACGCACTATTTGGGCTGCCTCGTCCGAAGTGATTCAACGGGCTCACCGAATAGTCAATGTAAAACGGTACTTGCACTGTGTTTCGCAGAGTGAGTGAGGATATCGTAGGACCATAAAAATGACGCTTAAGCGGCGTAAAAAGTCGACAAAACAACCAATGCGCTGACTGTGGCGTGGTTGTTCATGAGCGGCGCTGTTCTCTTAACATATAGGAGACCTGCCTGCTCCGTTGTCTGCTTTATTTAAAAAAAATTCAAGGAAGTTTACTTAAATTGAATCAAAAGATTACATATTGAAATAAAACATAACTGCGAATACTTCCAAATGGAAGTCTTTTATAAATTTAATGAAAAGTTATTTTTATTACGTGTGAGTACCAGCTTTCCAAGATAATTTGTAATGAATTATTGATACTAATGTTTTAAATAAATTTTCCATTATAATATTTTTAATATAATTTATATCATCAAGAATGGGGATAATCCACACAGTACGTCTATTCATTGCTAGATAGGGATATAAAAACTGAACCGAGAATCACTGATTTGTGCATCATTTCATATTAATTTAGAGGTGTTCTAGATTAAATAGAAAGTATATAGCCAGAAATTTTACTTACGATACAACTATTAAAATAATATTAAACAAAATATTGTACAATTTAACGGAAAATACACGGTTACCTTTAAATTAATCAACTTGCACTCAAGTTTGCCGCTGTTAAAGGGAAATCCTTCTTGGATACAAAAAGACGTAGATTGGGGTATTAGGAAGCGTTTACAAGAGAGGCACGTAGCGTAATAAATAATATAGTAATCAGTGCGATTCCTTACATCCCGTTCTTGTTAGGCGAGTAGCAACATTCACCATTCGCTAATGCCCTGGCTTACTCGCACATGTGGGACGGAAAGATTCCGCGAGAATTTATTGTACATCGGCTTATGAATCATAAATAAGGGACTAATTAGAATTGCTTTATTGTAACAGCCATTGCTTTTGTATTAAGACGCATCGGTGTGGTTGTTATGTATTAATTTCTAAGAAGCTGAACAAAAGGCAGTTGTGTTGATTTTAAAAAGAACAAAACATTTCAAACGGACGTAATGAGAAAATTTACATTCAAAAAGTATATTATATTGAGTAAAACTGTAGTTTTATGAGTAAAATCCACTCGCTACAAAAATCGTAGCGTCCGCTACAACCACGTAGTACCTCTACACTTGTAGGTATTTCAAAAAATTTCATAAAACTACTATCAGTCCATTGGGCATATTTTACCCACATCATATTTAATATACACGTTATTAACTAGAATTATATATTGCAGTAGAAAATGACACACAAGTGTTAAGTAATAAATTTGTATAGAATTGTTTTATAAAATGATTACACATTCATGTTTTTATATTTTTACTAATTAAAAGAAATATTACTGCGTTTTATTTTTATTAATAAAAAACGTAACATTTAGTGAGAATGATGATGATGATGATGATATTAAAATAGCACTCAGTGAAACACAATAAGAGTAATAAATGTTACACTATTTTATTCTTGATATCAATTCGGACAATCTGGCCCAATCAGTGCGTCGGCATACGCTTCAGAATGGGTCTCCCATTGTTAAGTGGGAGAGCTGTTGAGAGCACTGTCAAGCTTTTTCACAGACCAAAAATACTATAAATTTTTACTCGGACTTCTCGCTTCTTGGTAGTCTTATAAAACACATGTAATCCACATAGCTAAGAGGCCTAAATGTATTTTTTTAATTAGATAGATATCTTTAGTGAGATCAGTTTATCTTTAGTATATAGGATATCTTTAGTACAAATTATCGAATACTGTCACAATTAGTAATCATTTCAAAGAGTGCTTGTGGGTGGGTGTATTATTAATTCGACGATACATAAATCTGACATGTCGTAGCGCTGCGCCCCGATAATGCGGACAAATTATGAAGTTTTAACAAGTTCACCAAATAAATCTTGCCGGTGTATGGTTATCGCGAAAAGGCTGTGTTGCCATTAAAATAGTATAATTTTGTTGTTTAAATTTCATTTAAAACATTTTTATAACAGTAAAAATGGTTCAATCATGTTCTTTTTAATAAACGACTATTACCTTTAATCCTAGTGGTTAGTTAAAGGCCGGTAACGCACCGTGCCAAGTGCTGGAGGTTTTTTGGCCTACGTGATTCCACAACTGAAATATTAGAATCTTCCACTCATTTATTTATTTATAAACCTGAGCCATTAAATCATAAATATTTTACCCTTATTTATCAAATAATACACTATTCTTAAGGAAGATGATACTAGAAACAAATTATTGGAGAATATTATAAATACATACGATATAAAATATCACGCATTTATTTCCGAAGTCGCAAGACTAAATAATTAATACAGTTTGAATAAATTATGCAATCTTCATCATCATTTCAGCCGTAAGACGTCCAGTACTTCACATAGGCCTCCCCTTTGGACCTCCATGCATACCTGTCGGAGGCGACCTGCATCCAGCGACTTCTACTTTAGCTATGTATAAATAAAATACTCGTAAAAATAAATTACATAATACAACTCAAGATTAGTATCGCTTTGAAAATTTCAGAATAATATTGATCCATAGAAATGGTATAAAAATTCACGCATTCATTGTCCAATTAACGAAACACCGTAGAAATATAGTTTGAATAACATTAGAAATATGTACATAAACGAATTGTCTCAGTAAATTATATAAATTAACTCCGGATATGTTAATGCCGATTTAGAATTTTTTTTATTGTATTATTATTGATGCACAAAAATTATATAAAAGACTACATTTTTATTTCGTAAGAAGTCTCCATAGTATAAATTATTCAAACTATATTTGAATAATTTATATATGTATACAACGTCAAATTAAATTGTTTACTGTATACTAAGAATATGTCATTAATATAGATTTAAAGAAAATTTTGCACCTATATGAGTTTGTGTAGAAGTTGGTAATTAAATTTAGAAACACATTATCTACATATATTGTTCGTTAAAGAAAGCAAAGTTGGAGCAATAAATTAATTGGCGACTAAGTTGGAGTAAGACGGGGAAGCGCGGAAGATCCAACCAAGTTTAGACTATTAATTTGGGTCTTAGTAGCCACGCCGACAAATAACGCTGTGTATGTATATGAATGAATTTTACGAATTATCGCATGACATATAACTTTTTATCATATAACAGATGATACAATGGATGCGTCGCGAGTTTGTGTTGTCGACCTTTTATGCCTCTTATGCGGTATAATCAAGGTCCTCCGATATCCTCACTCACTCAGCGGAACAATACAATTACGTTTGTATTCTATGAACCCGTGGGATGGTTTCACTTAGGATGCTTCAACCTTATTAGTGGGTCAGTATATACTTCAACACTGGTAAATATATCACATATGTATCCTTCGTCTTTAAACTTTTTTTATATTTTTCTATAAATATTCCAATGTAATATAATTTAAAATAATATTATGGCAAAAAAAACTTTAAAAAAGTAAACACACACATACATTAATACATAACAAATATTCTTGTGACCTACAAATAGAGGGTATCGTAGCTTAATGATTTTAAAAGTGTAACATGAAGTGGATGTATCGGATTCGAATCTCGGTCCGGATAATTATATTAATTTTTAAGTTATTCGGTCTCTGGAAGGGCTTGTGGCCGGGCGAGTGTCGCACCCGTGGGAGAGCCATGCTGAAGGATATGCTGACACACTAATTTGGCCGGCTCATCCGATGTGATACCACGGGCTCATAGAATATTCAGCGTGAAACGGTACTTGTACGGTGTTTAACGGCGTGAGTGAGGATATCGGAGGCCCTTAAAAGTGCTGCTTAAGCGTGGAAAAAAACCAGCAACCTCCACAGTAATGTCACCAAGAGTAGTCTCTATCACAACAGCCATAACGAAATGTTATTTAGAACTGTAATTAATAAATATTACAATCAGTCACATCACAATTACCAGATTACAAGATAAGCGTAATATATATAACCTAAAA
>DWCF01005420.1:0-14286 GCA_018230265.1 Delias oraia
ACATCGCTCAAGATCGCAGCGGGTGGGCGTCTTTGGGGGAGGCCTATATCCAGCAGTGGATTTAGATGGGCTGATGAAGATACCGGACAACGGAGCAGGTGGGTCTCGAATGCCAAGAGAACACCGACGCCCATGGACAACCGCGCCACATTCCAGGCATTAGTTGTGTTTCCGGCTTTTTACGCCCCTTAAGTGTCATTTTTAAGAGCCTCCGATATCCTCTCTCACTCAGCGAAACAAAGTACAAGTACTGTTTCACGTTGAGTATTCTGTGAGCCCGTGGTATCACATTGGACGAGCCGGCCCAATTAGTGCGTCCGCAAATGTTTCAGCATGGCTCTCCCACGACAAAAATTGGGTATATTATATTTCGTTATATAAAATAGACTACTAACTGAAAGAAAAGGAAATGAAAGAAAAAGAATATGTGTTGCTGTCAGTTTCTTTAGCCATCTCTTATTACATCACAAACAACTTTTGAAATGGTAATAGAATTCAAATTTGACGTTCAAAAAGCGGTATTTTGTATCTTATTGAATAAAAATATTTTGACTTTGAATTTATTTATTAAAACGTTGGCAAACGAACACGAGGCTCACCCAGGGCAAGTAGTCCTCCGCCCATGAACACCCAAGCCCTTGCAGAGCCGCGGGTGCGTTGCCGGCCTTTAAGAAATATGCACGCTCTTTTCTTGACTTTATATAGATTTACTGAAAATCAGCTTATAGATAGGATAATGGGATACAATTTCTATTTCGATTAAATGCTGTAATCAATGGCCTGGTGTGTCACACGTTAGAACTCAATGCCCGCAATGCAGATAGAGAAGTTACATTATTTTAATCAACTATAATAATTTAAGTAGAAATTTATATAACATATAATTTTTTTTTATAGTATAACGGTCAATGGAGCAGGTGTGTCTCCTATATGGTAAGAGAAAACCACCAACCATGGACAACCGCTCTATAGTCTGCACATTAGTTGTGTTTCCGAATTTTTATGCTGTTTAAGAAGCATTTTTTAAGGGTTTACGATATCCTGACTCCCTCAGCGATATAGTAGAAGTACCGTATTAGGTACAACAACCATTTCACGTTGAGTATTCTGTGAGCCCGTGCTAACACTTCGGACGAGACGGCCCAGTTAGTGCTTTAGCATATGCTTCATCATGGCTCTCACATGGGTGAATAAAATAATTATTTATACTATGAGAGTAAACTCTACCGTATTCTTTGTTAGAACACATACTATAATGATAACATTATACGTCGGTATTGAATGTACCTTATATAAAATACAATTTTCCCTAATAATTGTCACGTGGTTGGGAAATCGAGGAAAATTCTCTTAAGGTTTAAGAGGAAATAAGTAATTTTTGGGGAAAATAAAGGTAAAACAATAGAATTATACCGCAAAACCTTTTTGTTGATAAAAATATGCATATATGTAAATATATTCAAAATTCAACAAGGAAATGATTATGTGTGGACATATATACCCGTGGTGATGAATTTATTTTTGTATCTCTTTCATTTAGGTAATAGTAGAAAGAGACGCTATAATTTGCGCGCAAGTATGTGAAGAAAGATATTCACACATTTGCACCTTTTAAATGGAATCCAAATAATACCTAAGCCCGCCTATAACACTGGAACACAATTCCAATACTAATCTAATGCAATTTGGATACAATTATTGAATTGCGATTGATAATCAAGAATAATGGAATAACTCAGTCAATTTACTTTGAAACTACCACATATAATAATACAATTTCATACATCGATCAGTAAAAAAACAAATATAAAACCATTTTACTATACTAAAACTTGCGAAATAAATAGTTAAGTGAACCACTATTGATCAACGGAGCATACATTGATGGTTTAATTAGGTTGGCTCATATGAATGGATACCACGGGTTCACAGAATACTAGCGTGAAACAGTACTTATACTGTGTTGTAATACGTGAAGATAACGGAAACTCGAGAAATTATAGTCCTAAAGGGATGTAAAAATCATGCAACATAACCAAAGCATGGATTGTAGGATGGTTGCACATGGGCTCCATTAATGAAAAAATATCAATAAAAATCAAAATATAAAAAACCAATAAAAATATCATTGTATTCAATGATAAAGTTCAAAGAAATCACATGTATTTATTTCATCTGATTTATAGAGTACATCGTTAAAGCAAAGCTTAACTTACATATAAGTTATATGTAAGTTAAGCTTTGGAACTCTCGAAAAGTCTATTAGCTGAATCAACTTAATTACTTTACTAAAACTGATACACCTGATCACCATTGGTTTTCACCTAATCCAGATAGTTTATTAAAACCATAATTGCTGCTAAATCTTTAAAAATAATTATTTACATAAAATATATCTTAAAAAAGATATAACATAGGTTATAAAGAAAAGGTTTTATAGGTGAAAAAATATTATATTAAATAGTATTTATGTGTATAGAATTAGCATTTTTTTATTTGAATTTTGCCGCGATTAGCGCTATCACTGTCAATGAACGAAATGTCATTGTTTTTTATTGCTGTGTTAGAAAGTAATGGCGATTAAAAGTGATAAAATTATATTGCATTAAATACTAAATTTAGTTTAATAAATTATGTGAATAAAGAGATATTTGTCGTTCCACAACTGAGCGTTTCAAGGAATTTTATGCTATGCACCACTACTCTGTGGACCTACTCTGTGGAATCAGTTATCAGCAGAGGTATTTCCATACCAATAGGACATGGGAACTTCCAAAAAAAGAGTGTACCTATTTCTTAAGGGCCGGTAACGCGCCCGCGGCTCTGCAAGGGCTCTCCGCACATTGGGGCGGAGAACCGCTTATCCTAGGTGTAGTAATTTTCATGTCGTTATTTTGTTAGCCTATCTGTTTAGATAATATACTCATACAGTTATAAATTTTATTATAATAGCGTTTTACATAAGATTTATCAGTAACGATAATTCAATTTAATAACTATCAATCAGTTGATGTCAGCCGTTCTCATTTCCCGGATAATTGGAATTAATTCAGTGGATCTCCATCCGTTTGAAGGACCATTACCAAACGTGGCACATTGATTTTCATACTCAATCTAATAATACGTGTTTTTCTAACTGAACACTAATAATTGATGTAAATTTCAAAATATTTCTATATAAATACTAGTGTCTTAGGAGTGGTTGACTGTTGTTGAAAATTTGACAAAAATTCTATTAATTAGAGGTTTTTTGTGAAAGTGTATTAGTAATTTTGAATGCGTTAATAAAAAAATATATATTTTAAGTAATGACCATTGCTTTCTACAAATTTTGACCACCATTCTAATAATGTGTAATAATACCATGCCAATAGAAATGCTCGTCGTTTGAAGTAAACCAACCAGACAACCAATTTTCAATTATATTATATATTCAAACTATGGAGTACAATTTCAAATGCATTTAAATGTAAAAAATACCTTTATCACTTTCTACATCAGGTATATGTTGGGAAATTTTAAAGATACAACACTGGATAGAGTTGTACCTAATTGTATAAACTATTTCGTAATGCACACCAAGATGCATAGCCACGTCAAGGCTACGTGTAGCAGAACGCTAAAAGGCCCTATAATTTTTCAGCTAATCCATATGGCAATATTACCTGTTAAATTTTTTTAATTTACAGCAATATGGGTTAATAAATTAAAATAAATTATTATATTTGTAAATTTAAATCTTAACAATGATAAATTTTGTCATACTATAATTTTAAGGTAGTTTAAGGCATGTCTGCATTTGAGCATGGAGTACTCGAGTTTAAATTCTGCGTGAACTAATTAAAGTTTTTGTATGAAATGTTTAACTCTATTCATGTTACCTTGTAAAGAAAATATGTATTGTTGTATGGGAATATTTAACGACAGGCAATCTCAAAATACTTGTGAAAGATACTGGCTCATAATACCAAAATGAAACAGTACTTGTACTGTGTTTTCTGGGTGAGTGATAATATTAAAGGTTCTTGAAATTATACCGGTAAAGCGGCGTAAAAAGCCAGCAACATAACCAAAGCGCGGATCGTGGCGCATTTATCTAACGGCGGCGGTAATCTATTACTATAGATAAAGTCCGTCTTATTCGTTACTCGCTATACCCTACTATGTAATCGGAAATTTTAATTAAATTATTTGAATAATTTTCAAGGTTTTAGTGAATAATTGAAGGCTTTAACAGAGAATGTGGTTTTGATTAATTGTGTTTTTCAAATTCATTTCCATACGATAAAAGTTAACACAACCGATGTGTTCGCTAAAAATGAGTTTCCATGAAAATCCGTCGCAATTTTTTCAGTAAATTAAATGATTTCCGCCGCTCGAGACATTATTTGTACAGAGCCTGCTTTCGGATTTTATTAGCTTAGAAATCGAATGGAAATATTTCTTTTTATGTTGTAATTTTATATTATATTCATGCGAACAATGTTTATACAGGATTGAGATTAATTTTTAGCTGGTATAGAATTCATATTAATTAATAATAATAAATCCATAATGAGAGTATCAGTGTGAGTAACTTTATCCACGTGCCTAAGTTTGAATCCCATGATTTGAAGGCTGAGCACTCCTAATAAGATTTTTCTATAAAACGGCAACGTTTTTAAAAGATACTGTTTCTTGGAGTTTTTTAATAGTTTTATTTTTATTCATTCGGCGCGGCGAAGCTTTTTGGGTGTTACTCGTAAATCTCGCCGTGTTACAGTCTTAAACTAGTTCTAAAGACGTTTAAAAGTGGCTACGTCTATAGTATTGTATTTATATTGTTTTTTATAGTTAATTATATTTTTATTTCTATAGTGGACAACGGAGCAGGTGGGTCTCCTATATGGTAACACCGTCGCCCCTGAATGACCGTTTAATAACCGTCCGCGTATTGGTTGTGTTTCGGCTTTTTACGCCGCTTAAGCGGCACCATTAGGGGCCTCCGATATCCTCACTCACTCTGTATAACACAGTATAAGTACGGTTTCACGCTGAGTTTTCTCCGTTGTATCACTTCGAACGAGTCGACCCATTTAGTGCGTCAGCAAATGCTTTAGCATGGCTCTCCCACGGGTGAAATATAGTGGTTTAGGTATAGTGATGTTATTTTTTATTCCGGTATGCCATTTCTGTGTAACCACAGACCGGAAGAGTTCATTCGCTTTATCGTTCATATAACGTTCTCTTTACGAGATCGTAAAGCAACCATCCATTCCACAGCTCTACACTTTCTTTATGGCGAGATATTCGCTGACGCTACATTTGCAATATAAATTCTAATATTTTTAGATAAAAGTTAAATTTTTAACACATTTAATATGTTTTTCAAACAAATATTCCTCTGAGCATACAAAAATTAATAGGGAATGAGAATTTTAAGTTTTTTGTAAAACTGCATCATTTTATTGTTTACCGATTTTAGATATTAAAAATTAAGAGTTTAGGGAGCCTCATAGCTTAGTGGTTATATAAGCCTACGATGAGGCAAACGGTAGGTATCGGGTTCGATCCCGAATTTGATAATTTACACGTTCTTTGGAAGGGCTTTATACTGGCCGGGCAAGTGTCTTTTACTGTCTTTCCCGTGGGAGAGCAATACGGCCCTTATTGGGCCGGCTCGTCCAAAGTGTCACCATTGGCTCACAGAGTACCAGCGTGCAAAAGTACTTGTGTATTTAATTATAGCTCTCAAGCGGCGTGCAAAGAAACACCACCAAAGAGTGGATTGAGGTGCAGTTGTCCATCGGCGGCTGTGATCCTTTACCATAGAGAAGGCACACGGTTACTCGCTATACAATAAATATTATCATTTTATAATATTTCATTATTCACTTTGACACATTAATCATATTTATTTATTTATATCGCAATCAGTATTTGCGATAAAATTTTCCGGCAACGCACCCGTGGCTTTCTAAGTGCTAGGGGTCCATGGGCGGAGAACCGCTTACCCTAGGTGAGCCTGCTTGATTGCGATCGTTTCCATAAAAAAAATTCCAATACATATGAAGCATGCGTTATGAATTTTATTTGATATACACCGGATATACTTGCCCCAGTTTGACTTTAGTATTCAATAGTTTAAATTTCTAAAGCTTATGTTAATATTCATAACCCTGAGAAGTTTGTAAAGCTTCAGACGGTAGTAATTAAACTTCAATACGCGGGTTAGCTGAATTATAAGCTATACACGTTGTTTACATGAAGCACATAACGGAGTGATGCAAATTATTTATCTTTTTTATGTTTTAGTGAGAAAAGGAGGCAGGCTATTCTATGGTAAGAGATCATCAACGTCCATGGATAACCGCACTACAATCTGCGTTTTGGTTGTGTTGTCGGCTTCTTATACCAGTTAAACGATATATATATATTTCAAAGATATCCAATATCCACACTCAGCGAAACGGTACTGATGGGTTTTATACTGGTATTATTTGAGACCGTGGTATAGCTTTTTACGAACCGGACCCCGGCTGCTTCAACATGGCTTGCCCATAGATATAACAGTGTTAAAACACCGGATATTATCAAACCCTACCTATCCGAATAAATTATAAATTAGATCAGAGCGGGATCGAACCAATAACTTCACATTTACAAAACCGGTCAGCTCCGAGCGATGAATTATTTCCGACACCAACAATATTTATTATTATTTTTGTTAGCAGAGGAAGTTGTGACAACTATTGATTCTAGAATAAGCTAGTTTATTAGAGACGTACTAATAGCGTAAAAGAGTAAATAAGTACATTTTTTATGGGAAAAGTGGCAAAGGAGCATGAGGCACACTTATGGTAAGCGGTTCTTCGCCAATGGACACCTCTAGCTCTTGCAGAGCTGCGGGTGCTTTGTCGGCCTTCAATAATTCGAAATAAATACATACTTTTGCATTACCAACATTTTTAAAACTATCGCACGGACATTGCCAATAATTAATGTCAATAATTGGACATTTACTTTGGGACTGGCAATCAAACCCCATACCACTCACTTCGTAGTAGGCTTATAAAACCGATGTTCTCAGGGATATTAAACAGCTTGTTAAGTTCGTAGTAATGACTTCAAACCACGCATTATTATGAATTAGCATATATATATATATATATATGCTAATTCATAATAATGCGTGGTTTGAAGTCATTACTACGAACTTAACAAGCTGTTTAATATCCCTGAGAACATCGGTTTTATAAGCCTACTACGAAGTGAGTGGTATGGGGTTTGATTGCCAGTCCCAAAGTAAATGTCCAATTATTGACATTAATTATTGGCAATGTCCGTGCGATAGTTTTAAAAATGTTGGTAATGCAAAAGTATGTATTTATTTCGAATTATTGAAGGCCGACAAAGCACCCGCAGCTCTGCAAGAGCTAGAGGTGTCCATTGGCGAAGAACCGCTTACCATAAGTGTGCCTCATGCTCCTTTGCCACTTTTCCCATAAAAAATGTACTTATTTACTCTTTTACGCTATTAGTACGTCTCTAATAAACTAGCTTATTCTAGAATCAATAGTTGTCACAACTTCCTCTGCTAACAAAAATAATAATAAATATTGTTGGTGTCGGAAATAATTCATCGCTCGGAGCTGACCGGTTTTGTAAATGTGAAGTTATTGGTTCGATCCCGCTCTGATCTAATTTATAATTTATTCGGATAGGTAGGGTTTGATAATATCCGGTGTTTTAACACTGTTATATCTATGGGCAAGCCATGTTGAAGCAGCCGGGGTCCGGTTCGTAAAAAGCTATACCACGGTCTCAAATAATACCAGTATAAAACCCATCAGTACCGTTTCGCTGAGTGTGGATATTGGATATCTTTGAAATATATATATATCGTTTAACTGGTATAAGAAGCCGACAACACAACCAAAACGCAGATTGTAGTGCGGTTATCCATGGACGTTGATGATCTCTTACCATAGAATAGCCTGCCTCCTTTTCTCACTAAAACATAAAAAAGATAAATAATTTGCATCACTCCGTTATGTGCTTCATGTAAACAACGTGTATAGCTTATAATTCAGCTAACCCGCGTATTGAAGTTTAATTACTACCGTCTGAAGCTTTACAAACTTCTCAGGGTTATGAATATTAACATAAGCTTTAGAAATTTAAACTATTGAATACTAAAGTCAAACTGGGGCAAGTATATCCGGTGTATATCAAATAAAATTCATAACGCATGCTTCATATGTATTGGAATTTTTTTTATGGAAACGATCGCAATCAAGCAGGCTCACCTAGGGTAAGCGGTTCTCCGCCCATGGACCCCTAGCACTTAGAAAGCCACGGGTGCGTTGCCGGAAAATTTTATCGCAAATACTGATTGCGATATAAATAAATAAATATGATTAATGTGTCAAAGTGAATAATGAAATATTATAAAATGATAATATTTATTGTATAGCGAGTAACCGTGTGCCTTCTCTATGGTAAAGGATCACAGCCGCCGATGGACAACTGCACCTCAATCCACTCTTTGGTGGTGTTTCTTTGCACGCCGCTTGAGAGCTATAATTAAATACACAAGTACTTTTGCACGCTGGTACTCTGTGAGCCAATGGTGACACTTTGGACGAGCCGGCCCAATAAGGGCCGTATTGCTCTCCCACGGGAAAGACAGTAAAAGACACTTGCCCGGCCAGTATAAAGCCCTTCCAAAGAACGTGTAAATTATCAAATTCGGGATCGAACCCGATACCTACCGTTTGCCTCATCGTAGGCTTATATAACCACTAAGCTATGAGGCTCCCTAAACTCTTAATTTTTAATATCTAAAATCGGTAAACAATAAAATGATGCAGTTTTACAAAAAACTTAAAATTCTCATTCCCTATTAATTTTTGTATGCTCAGAGGAATATTTGTTTGAAAAACATATTAAATGTGTTAAAAATTTAACTTTTATCTAAAAATATTAGAATTTATATTGCAAATGTAGCGTCAGCGAATATCTCGCCATAAAGAAAGTGTAGAGCTGTGGAATGGATGGTTGCTTTACGATCTCGTAAAGAGAACGTTATATGAACGATAAAGCGAATGAACTCTTCCGGTCTGTGGTTACACAGAAATGGCATACCGGAATAAAAAATAACATCACTATACCTAAACCACTATATTTCACCCGTGGGAGAGCCATGCTAAAGCATTTGCTGACGCACTAAATGGGTCGACTCGTTCGAAGTGATACAACGGAGAAAACTCAGCGTGAAACCGTACTTATACTGTGTTATACAGAGTGAGTGAGGATATCGGAGGCCCCTAATGGTGCCGCTTAAGCGGCGTAAAAAGCCGAAACACAACCAATACGCGGACGGTTATTAAACGGTCATTCAGGGGCGACGGTGTTACCATATAGGAGACCCACCTGCTCCGTTGTCCACTATAGAAATAAAAATATAATTAACTATAAAAAACAATATAAATACAATACTATAGACGTAGCCACTTTTAAACGTCTTTAGAACTAGTTTAAGACTGTAACACGGCGAGATTTACGAGTAACACCCAAAAAGCTTCGCCGCGCCGAATGAATAAAAATAAAACTATTAAAAAACTCCAAGAAACAGTATCTTTTAAAAACGTTGCCGTTTTATAGAAAAATCTTATTAGGAGTGCTCAGCCTTCAAATCATGGGATTCAAACTTAGGCACGTGGATAAAGTTACTCACACTGATACTCTCATTATGGATTTATTATTATTAATTAATATGAATTCTATACCAGCTAAAAATTAATCTCAATCCTGTATAAACATTGTTCGCATGAATATAATATAAAATTACAACATAAAAAGAAATATTTCCATTCGATTTCTAAGCTAATAAAATCCGAAAGCAGGCTCTGTACAAATAATGTCTCGAGCGGCGGAAATCATTTAATTTACTGAAAAAATTGCGACGGATTTTCATGGAAACTCATTTTTAGCGAACACATCGGTTGTGTTAACTTTTATCGTATGGAAATGAATTTGAAAAACACAATTAATCAAAACCACATTCTCTGTTAAAGCCTTCAATTATTCACTAAAACCTTGAAAATTATTCAAATAATTTAATTAAAATTTCCGATTACATAGTAGGGTATAGCGAGTAACGAATAAGACGGACTTTATCTATAGTAATAGATTACCGCCGCCGTTAGATAAATGCGCCACGATCCGCGCTTTGGTTATGTTGCTGGCTTTTTACGCCGCTTTACCGGTATAATTTCAAGAACCTTTAATATTATCACTCACCCAGAAAACACAGTACAAGTACTGTTTCATTTTGGTATTATGAGCCAGTATCTTTCACAAGTATTTTGAGATTGCCTGTCGTTAAATATTCCCATACAACAATACATATTTTCTTTACAAGGTAACATGAATAGAGTTAAACATTTCATACAAAAACTTTAATTAGTTCACGCAGAATTTAAACTCGAGTACTCCATGCTCAAATGCAGACATGCCTTAAACTACCTTAAAATTATAGTATGACAAAATTTATCATTGTTAAGATTTAAATTTACAAATATAATAATTTATTTTAATTTATTAACCCATATTGCTGTAAATTAAAAAAATTTAACAGGTAATATTGCCATATGGATTAGCTGAAAAATTATAGGGCCTTTTAGCGTTCTGCTACACGTAGCCTTGACGTGGCTATGCATCTTGGTGTGCATTACGAAATAGTTTATACAATTAGGTACAACTCTATCCAGTGTTGTATCTTTAAAATTTCCCAACATATACCTGATGTAGAAAGTGATAAAGGTATTTTTTACATTTAAATGCATTTGAAATTGTACTCCATAGTTTGAATATATAATATAATTGAAAATTGGTTGTCTGGTTGGTTTACTTCAAACGACGAGCATTTCTATTGGCATGGTATTATTACACATTATTAGAATGGTGGTCAAAATTTGTAGAAAGCAATGGTCATTACTTAAAATATATATTTTTTTATTAACGCATTCAAAATTACTAATACACTTTCACAAAAAACCTCTAATTAATAGAATTTTTGTCAAATTTTCAACAACAGTCAACCACTCCTAAGACACTAGTATTTATATAGAAATATTTTGAAATTTACATCAATTATTAGTGTTCAGTTAGAAAAACACGTATTATTAGATTGAGTATGAAAATCAATGTGCCACGTTTGGTAATGGTCCTTCAAACGGATGGAGATCCACTGAATTAATTCCAATTATCCGGGAAATGAGAACGGCTGACATCAACTGATTGATAGTTATTAAATTGAATTATCGTTACTGATAAATCTTATGTAAAACGCTATTATAATAAAATTTATAACTGTATGAGTATATTATCTAAACAGATAGGCTAACAAAATAACGACATGAAAATTACTACACCTAGGATAAGCGGTTCTCCGCCCCAATGTGCGGAGAGCCCTTGCAGAGCCGCGGGCGCGTTACCGGCCCTTAAGAAATAGGTACACTCTTTTTTTGGAAGTTCCCATGTCCTATTGGTATGGAAATACCTCTGCTGATAACTGATTCCACAGAGTAGGTCCACAGAGTAGTGGTGCATAGCATAAAATTCCTTGAAACGCTCAGTTGTGGAACGACAAATATCTCTTTATTCACATAATTTATTAAACTAAATTTAGTATTTAATGCAATATAATTTTATCACTTTTAATCGCCATTACTTTCTAACACAGCAATAAAAAACAATGACATTTCGTTCATTGACAGTGATAGCGCTAATCGCGGCAAAATTCAAATAAAAAAATGCTAATTCTATACACATAAATACTATTTAATATAATATTTTTTCACCTATAAAACCTTTTCTTTATAACCTATGTTATATCTTTTTTAAGATATATTTTATGTAAATAATTATTTTTAAAGATTTAGCAGCAATTATGGTTTTAATAAACTATCTGGATTAGGTGAAAACCAATGGTGATCAGGTGTATCAGTTTTAGTAAAGTAATTAAGTTGATTCAGCTAATAGACTTTTCGAGAGTTCCAAAGCTTAACTTACATATAACTTATATGTAAGTTAAGCTTTGCTTTAACGATGTACTCTATAAATCAGATGAAATAAATACATGTGATTTCTTTGAACTTTATCATTGAATACAATGATATTTTTATTGGTTTTTTATATTTTGATTTTTATTGATATTTTTTCATTAATGGAGCCCATGTGCAACCATCCTACAATCCATGCTTTGGTTATGTTGCATGATTTTTACATCCCTTTAGGACTATAATTTCTCGAGTTTCCGTTATCTTCACGTATTACAACACAGTATAAGTACTGTTTCACGCTAGTATTCTGTGAACCCGTGGTATCCATTCATATGAGCCAACCTAATTAAACCATCAATGTATGCTCCGTTGATCAATAGTGGTTCACTTAACTATTTATTTCGCAAGTTTTAGTATAGTAAAATGGTTTTATATTTGTTTTTTTACTGATCGATGTATGAAATTGTATTATTATATGTGGTAGTTTCAAAGTAAATTGACTGAGTTATTCCATTATTCTTGATTATCAATCGCAATTCAATAATTGTATCCAAATTGCATTAGATTAGTATTGGAATTGTGTTCCAGTGTTATAGGCGGGCTTAGGTATTATTTGGATTCCATTTAAAAGGTGCAAATGTGTGAATATCTTTCTTCACATACTTGCGCGCAAATTATAGCGTCTCTTTCTACTATTACCTAAATGAAAGAGATACAAAAATAAATTCATCACCACGGGTATATATGTCCACACATAATCATTTCCTTGTTGAATTTTGAATATATTTACATATATGCATATTTTTATCAACAAAAAGGTTTTGCGGTATAATTCTATTGTTTTACCTTTATTTTCCCCAAAAATTACTTATTTCCTCTTAAACCTTAAGAGAATTTTCCTCGATTTCCCAACCACGTGACAATTATTAGGGAAAATTGTATTTTATATAAGGTACATTCAATACCGACGTATAATGTTATCATTATAGTATGTGTTCTAACAAAGAATACGGTAGAGTTTACTCTCATAGTATAAATAATTATTTTATTCACCCATGTGAGAGCCATGATGAAGCATATGCTAAAGCACTAACTGGGCCGTCTCGTCCGAAGTGTTAGCACGGGCTCACAGAATACTCAACGTGAAATGGTTGTTGTACCTAATACGGTACTTCTACTATATCGCTGAGGGAGTCAGGATATCGTAAACCCTTAAAAAATGCTTCTTAAACAGCATAAAAATTCGGAAACACAACTAATGTGCAGACTATAGAGCGGTTGTCCATGGTTGGTGGTTTTCTCTTACCATATAGGAGACACACCTGCTCCATTGACCGTTATACTATAAAAAAAAATTATATGTTATATAAATTTCTACTTAAATTATTATAGTTGATTAAAATAATGTAACTTCTCTATCTGCATTGCGGGCATTGAGTTCTAACGTGTGACACACCAGGCCATTGATTACAGCATTTAATCGAAATAGAAATTGTATCCCATTATCCTATCTATAAGCTGATTTTCAGTAAATCTATATAAAGTCAAGAAAAGAGCGTGCATATTTCTTAAAGGCCGGCAACGCACCCGCGGCTCTGCAAGGGCTTGGGTGTTCATGGGCGGAGGACTACTTGCCCTGGGTGAGCCTCGTGTTCGTTTGCCAACGTTTTAATAAATAAATTCAAAGTCAAAATATTTTTATTCAATAAGATACAAAATACCGCTTTTTGAACGTCAAATTTGAATTCTATTACCATTTCAAAAGTTGTTTGTGATGTAATAAGAGATGGCTAAAGAAACTGACAGCAACACATATTCTTTTTCTTTCATTTCCTTTTCTTTCAGTTAGTAGTCTATTTTATATAACGAAATATAATATACCCAATTTTTGTCGTGGGAGAGCCATGCTGAAACATTTGCGGACGCACTAATTGGGCCGGCTCGTCCAATGTGATACCACGGGCTCACAGAATACTCAACGTGAAACAGTACTTGTACTTTGTTTCGCTGAGTGAGAGAGGATATCGGAGGCTCTTAAAAATGACACTTAAGGGGCGTAAAAAGCCGGAAACACAACTAATGCCTGGAATGTGGCGCGGTTGTCCATGGGCGTCGGTGTTCTCTTGGCATTCGAGACCCACCTGCTCCGTTGTCCGGTATCTTCATCAGCCCATCTAAATCCACTGCTGGATATAGGCCTCCCCCAAAGACGCCCACCCGCTGCGATCTTGAGCGATGT
>DWCF01005421.1:0-14282 GCA_018230265.1 Delias oraia
CAACTGATACGGAGATAGTACCCATTTTAAGTGCAAGCATCGAAACAGCAGAAGAAGGTGGGGATGGGCCTTCGGCACAACACGTCGAGCAATGTGTATGCCCCGGAGGATACATGGGAACTTCCTGCGAAGACTGTGCTCCTGGATATACCAGGTTAGTATTATAATTATAGGCGTAGTGTATTATATTCCGATGAGTATTTATTTGTATTCATTACACAAAACACAATGAATACGATAATCAGTAACATTCCATTTTTAAAGTCAATAATTTATGTGTCATATGGGCCAATTTTCTTTGTAAAGCATACCCTTAATAGGATCTTACTCAAAATTTGACAGTAGCATAATATATAACAGTTAAAGGTTGCAGTGAAAGATAACTTGTTGCGCGCAAAAATCAAAAAGTTACTGAGTTATCAAACCGCCCATATACATATATATTTCACTCGTGGGCGAGCCATGCTAAAGCACATGCGGTGCGTACCAATTGGGCCTGATCGTTCGAAGCGATACCACGGACTCACAGAATACTCAGCGTGACAGGTTGTGGACTTGTAATGTGTTTCGCTGAGTGAGTGAGGATATCGGAGGCCCTTAAATTGCCGATAGAGTGGCGTAAAAAGCCGGCAACACAACCAATGCGCGGACTGTGGTGCGGTTGTACGTGAGCGGCGTTGTTCTCTTCCCATATAGGAGACCCATGTGTTCCTTTATCTGCTATAATATAAAAAAATTATACTAAAAATGTTTTAATTTTATAGAATTTCAAGTGGATTATACTTGGAGCATTGCGGTCCTTGTGATTGCAATGGTCACTCAGATACGTGTCACCCAGAGACTGGTGTCTGTTATGTAAGTAAATGATTAAGTTAAGACAATAACCCTAAAATACCATATCTTTGAGGAACTAGCATAAAGAAATCTCATCAAATTGTTTTATGCTATGTCACCATGGACATTTCTCAAATCGCGATTAATGTTTCGTTGCAGATATATTATTGATTAACTATGAAAATGAAGATGTATTAATTATAATTAATAATTGAAAAATTATAGACTATTAAAAATGTTAACATTTAAACTAAAATCATTTAAAATATAAATACATACCTACTCTGGCAGAGCAAGCAAAAATACCCACCGTTCATAAATGAACAAACGTACTAATTATAAGATAAAATATCAAATGAATACTAATTTTCAGTACTGCGCTGATAATACAGCTGGAGCGAACTGTGAAGACTGTAAGGAAGGCTATGAGAAAGATTTAAATAACAACTGTGTGCAACGTGGGTATAGCACAGTAGCCCCATGCAAGTGAGTATTAATAAAAATTAAAAGTAAAGTAAAACTCCTGCTTAAAAGACTACTTTTTAATGGAATAGATTTTTTATAGAATAGCAGGTGACGGACGAGGTCTGTCTCCTCTATGGTAAGAGATCACCGCCTCCCATGGAAAACCACTTTAATGATATAATTTCAAGGACCACCGAGTCCTCACTCATTCAGTGATACACATACAAGTAGGTACTCTTTCACGCTGGTATTTAATGAGTCTGAGGTATCAATTCGGACGATTCGCCCCAATTAGAACGACTGCATACGCTTTAACATGGCTCTTCCACGGGTGTGACAAGTTTAGGACACGTTCAATCAGGATGACCAAATAAATTATAAATTAAACTGTATTTTGTTTTATTTGAATTGGGCATTTAACTCGATGTAACGTCTTTGGGGGAGGTCTATGTCCAGCAGTGGACTTGAATAGGCTGATGATGTAACCCAATACCTCTCACTGCGTAGGCTGTAGGCTGCGGTAGGCTTATAGGCCACTAAGGTACGAAGATCTTAATATATATCTATGAGACATGAAAAATTTTATCAATTCTTGAGAAAAGGCAAACAAAATTTAAATATAATTTCACAATTTATGGTTAATATCTTGTATTTTAATAAAGGATTATAATAATGGAATTATCGAGTTCCAAATGAAATTCATTGCTTCATTAAAATGTTATAACTCTACATTTATAGCTAGTATAAAATGAGAGTCTCGTAGTGAAGTGATTTCATAAGTCTACTATGAAGCGAGAGGTACAGGGTTCCAATCCCGGTCAGGACAATTATAAATTATAATTTCATTTATAATTTATTCAGTCTCTGGAAGGGTTTGACAGTGGCCGGGCGAGTGTCTTAATACTTTTACTCCCGTGGATTTTAGAGCCATATCATATGCGGACGCACTAATTGGACCGGCTCGTCCAAAGTTATACCACGGGCTCACAGAATGCTCAACGTGAAACGGTAGTTGTACTGTATTTTGCTAAGTGAATGAGGATATCGGAGGCTTAAAAATACCGCTTAATTGACGAAAAAAGCCGGTAACATAAGCAATGCGTGAACTGTGGCGCGGCTGTCAATGGAGGGAGGTTTTCTCTTACCATAAAGGAGACCCTGCTCCTTTGTCCGCTATATTATTTTAAAAAATAAGTAAATATAATTTATTTTCATTTTCAGCTGTGATCCCCGTGGAGAGGAATTACCTTGTACCGATTATGGCCACTGCACATGTAAAAAGAATGTGGAAGGTGAGGCTTGTGATCGCTGCAGACCTGGAACATTTGGCCTCGATATTGCAAATGCTGCCGGTTGTCTATCTTGTTACTGTTCGGGTGTTACCAACAACTGTCACGAAGTAAGTGTAACTTCTTATTATCAACAAATCGTAAATAAATACTACCGACAAAATGCAAATTGAATGGTAGCTCATAAATTCTATTCATTCTTTCTTTTGTATTTCATTCAATTAAATCTTTTTGTGTCTAATTTTTATTTATTTTTACAAGGCTGGTCACTACACAAGAATACAGCTGCCAGCGCCAATACTTGGAGATAATTTCGGCGGATATACCCTCACTGATCTCAATGGGCAGCTAGTTATCAATGATCAATTTGTACCAGCTCCTAATGAAAGTGAACTTATATACATATTTTCCTCTTCGCCTCGAGAAGAATTATTCTGGTCTTTGCCAGTCTTTCCAGGTACTGCACTGATTTTTACTATAGAAACAAATTTATTACAAAAGTTAGTTTTTTTTCACATTCTTAATTATTTATGAAATTTAAATAGAAGAAATTAGTTTTAGAAGACTAGCACACGACTTTATCCCCGTCTTAAGCCTATCTCTGTGTTAATAATGTAATGTTAGATTATGGTTGATAAAGAAAACATCGTCAATTTTTCTTCGATTGCATATAAACTTACTCTTGTTTGATATAATAAGTATTAAATTACAAATATATAATAACACATATATTAACATATAATACATAGAAAACATTTTTAATTCAGGTAATCGAGTTCTTTCGTACGGTGGTGTATTGTCATTAACTCAGATGTACCAAACTGGTGGAACTCGTGAAGAGTCCCAGCCCGGCAATGACGTCATTTTTATCGGTGATGAAACCTCAATCTATTGGTCGAACCCAACAGCAATTAAATCTGGCGAGGCTTTGGTAAGAACCTTTTTGGATCTATTTACGAATTAAATTTTAATATTTTAAATTTAGCTCAATTAAGTAAAGATTTAATTAAAATAGTAATTGCTGTGTGTAATTGTAGCTTAACAAGCTGAGGCGTATTTTGTTTACGCAACATTCTCTACTATGAAATACGCTTAGTTTAATTTCTAAGCTCCTTTGATCACACACTCCGTAACACACAATATATTCTCAAATATCTTTATTTTTCAGAGCTTTCAAGTACCATTGCAAGAGACCGGTTGGTTTATTTTGAACTCTCCAAGGCCAGCAAGCCGTCGGGACTTTATGAGTGTTTTAAAGAATCTTAAACGTATACTTGTCCGAGCCACTCTCGCTGATGGACTTGTATCAACTGCCATTGCCGATGTATCCATGGATACTGCTTCAGAAATTTCCGACTCCACGTCACCAGTTGCTAAGAGCGTTGAGGTATTTTGTTTTATTTTAAGTATAACAACAACCAACGGTAAATAACGACTTCTTTGGCAATTGCGAAACTGATCGAATCGTCAAACATTGTTACAGATTTGTGTATGTCCCGAAGGATACTCCGGCACAAGTTGCGAGACCTGCAACGCCGGCTACTACAAAGATGAATCTGGCCAGTGCAATCAATGTAATTGTAACGGACACGACTGTCAGCTGAACATCTATAATGAAGTTCAATGTAATTGTCGACCGCCTTATACGGGAAGAGATTGCTCTACTGTCGGTAAGAGAATAAGTCACTATTTGTTGATATCTATTTAGTGAAGTAGTTTTTTTATTAATAATCAATATGAGTTATTAATATCGATATCTTCAACTCGATTCAAATAATAGATCTTGCGAGCATGGCCGGCAAAGCAGCCGCGGCTCTGCAAGTCTGGGGGTGTACATGGGCGGACAACTGCTAAATCTGGGTGTGCCTCCTGCTCGTTTGCATCCGTTTTCATAAAAAAAAAATAGATGTAATAGTATCATTATAATTTTCAACAATATATCATTATGAATTATTAAAGGCGTTGTCATGGAACTTCATCCGAGCATACACGACGATTACAAAAACTCTGTATTAGCAGCAGTTACGTTTACATGCAAATATCAAGCTCCCGAACCTCTTACAATAAAATTCTTCCATAATAGAACGGAAATAAAGCCGCCAAAATTTTATAACGAATCTAAGCTTTATAAAGACGGCTGGAGAGGAGAAAATAACTGGCATATCATGTGGAATACTATGTTAGATCGAGACATCTATGAATGCCGAACCTTTACACAAGGCGGATCAACTCTCGGGGTTTTAACCACCACGCTACCTGAGAAAGGTAGACAGAAAGTGACGTGCTCGTTTTGTACAACATGCTTATACTGTGTTCACAAACGAATAACTCATATTCATCTTGCGATAACAATTAATTGGCTGAATTCGTTATTTTATGTACATCGGTTATAGTTTCAATGATTCAACGTACGGCGTCAATGTAACGTTACATCTGCATTGTTCATTAGTTATTGTTTTTATTTTTAAAGTTACTTTAAGGATTTAACTAAATTTTTATCATAGGTTACTTAGGTTTATATTTTTTATTAAATTATGTCGAAAAACATAAACTCATATTTGCAATTAAAAACATGTTGAATGACATCGCTTGGTTATTCGTAAAATGATGATTATAAATTCTTATGAAATGCTTTAGGTGGCGAGCCCAGTATTGATCAGACAACTAGACCGGCTCCACCGCAGAGCACAGTGACAGTTACGATTACGAGCCCTACAATCAAGATAGAAGAAATAGGAAGCACAGTGAACTTCACTTGTCAAGCCCAAAGTAGAAACGTCCGTGGACCACTCGCAGTTACTTGGTATAAGGCCGATGGTGAGCTACCACTGGATAGAACGCTATTTGATGAGAATAGAGGGATGCTGCGTATAACAAACCTGCAGATATCTGACAGTGGTGTGTATATATGTCAAACAACTGATGGAGTATCTACTAACCAGGCCATGGCTACGCTCAAAGTACCAGGTAAATTACTCATTTTATCATTCATCTAGAAACTAATTGAAGGTTAAATATTATTAAAACGTTCTATTATTTTTTTACTTACAATGGAATAGTTGTCCCGGAAATAGTATTTTATGCGAAAGGTAAAGTTACGATATACGTTGTGATAATATTAATAACTTGATTTTATTATTGTTAAAAATTTTTAGGTAATGATATGACCCTCCCAACGGTATCAATAAATCCGCCCGTATCCGAATATTACGAAGGTGACCGGATCGAACTGACTTGCGCAACAACTGGCAACCCCGCGCCCAGAATCACTTGGCAAAGAGCATACAATCGCCCACTTCCAAGAACAATTCAACGATACGACGCGCTACTGGTCATTGAAAACGCTAAACAGGACGATTCAGGCGAATACACGTATGTGATGGTTTATCATTTCTGAGAGAAACTAATACATCTAAATATATATAATAAAGTCGTGTTAGTTACACTATTTAAAACTCAAAAGCGGCTTAACTGATTTGGCTAAACATTGGTGGGGAAGTAACTTAGAACCAGGAGAAGAACATAGGCATTTTTTATCCGAATAAAATAAAGGAGATTTTCGGGTTAGTATGTTCATGGATTGTTAAAGCTTCATAATTCATCCTGATAGGTTGCGTAGGGTAGGAGGACGTCTGTTGGGTCCACTATTTTAATATTAATCACTATGAGGTTACCTTCATCCAATCAAAAATAATGAAATATAAGTATTTATTCTGAGCCGCCGTTACACAATTAAGTTGATGCAAAATAAGACACAAATATTTTCCAACAGGTGTATCGCATCAAACGCAGCTGGGTCAAACGACAGAACAGCATTAGTGACGGTTCGCAAAGGACCTTCCAAGCCTTCGCAGCAAGAGCTGACGGTGTCTTCATCTACACCTTCTGTAGAGGAAGGTAGAAGCCTTACAGTAGTGTGCACTGGTTCTACGAACGTTCCAGCTGGAGCAATAGACTGGGTCAGGTATGTAGCTATTTTTATGGTATAGCGGATAATGGATCAGGCGGGTCTCATTTATGGTTCATCATAGAGGTATTATCACCACCGCCGGCCATGGACTACCTCCTAACAATTCCTGCTTTTTTGTTGAGTTGCCGATTTTTTTAACGGTGATTTATTAATATAATTACATTTTGTTATATATTTCTCAGTAGATTTGTTTTCTTAGTTACAAAATTATTATTTTTTGTTTAGACAAGACGGAACTGACTTCCTATCAAACGTACGTGCTGATAATGGTGTACTATACATCGATTATGCTCGACTTGAAAATAGAGGAGTTTACATCTGTCAAACATCAACCTATGGTGTTAATCCGATATTAATTACGCTTGAAGTGCGACCTTTGGGACCACCAGTCGAAACTTCAAATATCACTCTCTCTGTCGATCACCTAAGGATTCCAACGGGTGGCAGCGGGACAATAGATTGTACACCGCAAGGCTATCCTCTACCGCTGATTAAATGGACTAAGGTGAATAGAATAACTACACTAAACATAAAAATTTAACTATTCGTTTGAGATTTATAACTAATATATTCCTATAGCATCAAGAATCTTTCGGACCTGGTACCAGTCAACGTGATAACACTCTTATAATAAGCAACGCGCAGGACAGTGACCAGGGCTACTATCTCTGCGAAGGTTCAGTGAACGGCATACCTATAGTCAGCAATTATATCTACGTGGAGATTGAAAGTAAGTCTTTAACCCGTGGGAGAGCCATACTGAAGTATAGCTGACGCACTAATTTGACCGGCTCGTCCGAAGTGATACCAAGAGCTCACAGAATACTCAGCATGCAACGGTACAAGTACTGTGTTTCGCAGAGTGATTGAAGTCCTTAAAAGTGTCGCTTAAATAGCATAAAAAGCCGGCAACACAACCAATGCGCGGACTTTGGCGCGGTTGTTCATGGGCGGCGGTGTTCTCTGACCATATAAGAGACCCACCTGCTCCGTTGTCAGTAATAGAATAAAAAAGTCTACTTAATTGAATTCAAGGATTAGTTCGGTATGGGTTTTTCTGTACCTATTTAACTAAAACTCGATTTCTAAGAGGCTGTTTTGTACTTGATATAATAATTAATATCCATCAGTTAAATTTAAATAAAGAACATAATACATAGATATACAGTAAAAGTTCATATATTTTTAAATTCTATTTATTATTTAACCGCAATATATAATATATTAAACATGTAACTGTCAATATGTATTCATTAATATGTTATTTTTAGGACGTGAACCTCCCCGAGTAGAAATTTATCCACCTGGAGAGAACTCGGTAACTTTAGGTAGCCGATATGAAATACATTGCCGTGTAGCAGGTGGCATACCCATGCCCGTTATCACATGGGACAAAAATAGAGGCCAATTGTCACCACATGTAGAAATACAACAGAATAACAATTTACTCAGGTAATGTAGGTCCACTAGGTTGGCAGGAATCAACATTCATTCTTTCTTCATTCACAATCGACTATCGAATCCGTTGACTTTATCCTTTTTTCTATTACACTGCTCCTTATTTAATCATTATCATCATTTCAGCCGTAAGACGTCCATTGCTGGGCATAGGCCTCCCTCTTGGACCTCTATGCATACCCACATTTTTTCTCTTTATTTAATCATTTGTGATACAAAGTGACATAGTGAAGTGAAATTTGAAAGTGTCATAGTGACGTTTTACCGATATATATTATAATTTCAGTTTCCAAACTGTAGACGTCAACGATGAAGGTACATACACGTGTACAGCAACAAACGAGGCTGGGTCAACAAGTGCGAGCGCTATCATTAAAGTTAGATCTCCTCCAGTAATAACTATAACCCCGAGGAATTTCATCGAAATAATAAAAGGAGACCGATTGAAAGTTGAATGTAGGGCTGATGGTTATCCAGAGCCAATGGTATCCATAAAGTTGGGTAAGTATGATGGAAAATTAAAAAAGAGAATATTTGATTCAGTATTTTTAATTACGTCCTCTCATATTATAATTAAAAGATTAAAAAATAATCTGCTATAGTTAGCTAGTACAGATATAATTATAATAAATAATAATTTATTAATTATAATTATACCAACTAGAGTGTCGGTAAATATAAAATTAATATTAAGACATAGTCTTAATTAAAATTAGAATACATGAACAAATATCGGTAAATACCTTTAAAATATATAATTAAAATATTATATTCAAATACACTTATATTTACTGCATCCTAAAGGTTTGTTTCTGTCTGTATTTTTATAATTTATTTAATATGTAATTTAGGTGATCGTGAACTGGTATCTCCAACACCAAGAATCGCGGTATTAACAATTTCGTACGTCAATGAACGGGACGAAGGCGAATATAGTTGTATTGCGACTTCCGTTGCTGGTTTCGTTGAAGAACACTTCGCTGTACGAGTTGAAAGAGGGGATGGAGGCTTCGGAAATGACAGTGAGATATTGATTAATACAGATAGATGAAAATTAAAAAAAACACACTCACATGATACTCAGCGTGTAACAGTACTTGTACTCTTGTACTGTGTATTTTGAGTGAGAGAGGATATCGAAGGCCTTTGAAATTATGCCGTTAAATAATTTTATTTTATGAGATAGTGGATAACGGAGCAGGTGGGTCTCCTATATGATTAAATAGCGCGGACTGTAGCGCGTTTGTGTTTGAGCGTCGGTATTCTCTTACTATATAGGGGAAGCACCTGCTCCGTTATCGTCTATATCATAAAAAACACATAAATAAAACTTTTTCCTAAAATAAATACTTTACTGTAAATAAGGATTGAATTTGAAACGTACAAGTACTAATAAACAATTATATTTCTATTAAAATTTATTTTTAATTTAGTTGGAAGTGGAGATTACGACATTGGATTAGATTTGCAACCAGAGTTTGACGATAACACGCCAAGCAACATGGTAGCCATTGAAGGACAAGAAAGCCGACTTGAGTAAGTTAGACCGAAAATTATAATTTATTGACAGATTGTAAATCGACTGAATAAATAAAATAAGTACCAGATAACCATTTAACAAAGAAATAATGTTTTTATGTAATAAAGTATTTATCATAAATGTTACGACTTTAAGCGGTCTTACACTATATGATTAATATTAATATATTATTACAACAAAAAAAATTTAATTGATTGTCAAGTTAATTTATTTGAAATATTTTTTTCATTTAAAGTTGCAATGCCTCGAACGAATTCCAAGTTGTTTGGGGAAGAGCCGATAGGCGCGAACTACAGCCAAATGCAAGACAATATGGATCGGAGTTAGTTATTGAGAATGTACGTAAAAAACTATACTGTTTTAGGTATATTAAAAAATTTAACAATAGATATTTAAAATAAGCTATCAATTTAATTGAAAAACTTTTACGGCATAACCTGTAAACCAAGCAGCAAACCGAAGTTCACGCATTCTTTTTACAGTCTACTTAGCTGAAACCCAATATATTTAAATAATAAAATAGTATCGCTTTTTGAGTAGTCGTTTATTAAAATTCACTTACAATTTATGTTTTATAGACTTCCAAGGCAGATTCAGGGAAATACGAATGCAAATTGATTAACCGTCGTAAAAATGAAGTACAACAGTCAGTTTACACAAGTTTGCAAGTTATGGCTGCTCCTAGAATCACTTTGAGGCCACCGTCGCAAATTGTACATCCAGGCCAATCACCCACAGTTGAATGTGTAGTACAAGGAGACGATATCATCAGCATTCAATGGAAACCTGTTGATCGAATTCCTTCAAGGTGAATTTAAAAAATTCATACTCACGATTCAGACATCTCCGCTATGATAACATATATTTTAAAGTAAAGTATTAAATATAGGCCAACAGTAAGGTGGCAATGAATAAACAAAGTGTACTCTTCCATTTTTAACTTATTTCTTAATTTAACAACAGCCGCGTTGAAATCCGCGATTCAACGTTAATTTTCCGTCAAATCGAAGTTGAGGATGCCGGAAAATACAAATGCTTTGCAAGGAACAGAGTCGCTAATGCCACCGCGATAGCTGAAGTTATTGTTAATGGTAAGACTTTTCGTTCTGCACCACATTTGCCTGAAAAGAAATTGCACGTAGCAACACAATAAACCTCCTAGATTGAAATAAATTAAAATAACCAATTAGTTCATTCATTACAATTCATTTACTAAGTATATTTTAATTCGTTAAAACTTTCAATCTATGAGAGAAAGCCGATAAATGTATTATATAATAACTGACACAAGTTACAATAACGATAGAGCTTTACACTTTGTACAGCACCAACGTGAATAGTTACAAAGTAAATGAATCATTTGCTGTACCACCATTCAAAACTCATCATAATGATTCAGAACCAGATTTTCAGTTGAATGCTTTAAATTCATCGAATGCTTGACAAAGGTACTTGATTGCATGTGTTAAATCATAGAAGAAATGGATCGCGCGCCTTCACAGTCGCATGATAATGAACAATTCGCACATGTGGGCGCCGCTGTACACCTAAGCTGCAATTCTACTCAATCGGGGCTCAAAATAAGATGGAATAAGGATGGAAGAATTCTACCACGATCTGTAATTCAGAAGAATGATGGCTCCCTGTTTATTAGACTTGCTCAGAAATCAGACAGTGGACGCTATGTTTGTATTATTTGGGATGGCTATGGAAGGCAAACTAGCAATTACATCAACCTTCATATTGAGGGTCAGTGACTGTCCGTAATTTTGTAGTTGGTCGTTTGGTCTAAATAGTATGTCTGCTTCGTTATTCTAAGATTTTACCCTAGCATGCAAAACTCTTTCATATCTTCTCTTTCCTCCTTCTTCATTTTTCAATGCCAGTTAGCAGTGCTAGAATAGTTTTATATCTAATAATTAATTTTCTATAGCATAGTTGCTAATCCTTAATATTTTTATTTTACGCCAAGGTGTTGAATGCTTGCTACCACGCCATCGTTGTTATGACGATAGTGGTTGCATCGACAAAGACTTAATTTGCGATGGATATAATGATTGTCTGGACGATAGCGATGAAAATGACTGCACATTAAGAGAAAAACGACTTTTAACGTCGCACACGGAACATCGCTCGAGTACTGGTAATTCTGATGAAGGCTAAGGGATATATATGTGTCTTTGTGTTGAAGGGTCTTGTGCAGTCTTACCTGGGTTGACTCATTCCTCTTGTTACTAAGCGTAATCAAGTCAACGTTGCAGTAGATATAATACTAACGCTAAGTCGTCATTTGAAAATCGTTTATGCAAATGGTAATCTTATTCATTGTTTAATTTCAATATGATAAAACTTTTAATCACACTTCTAGTTAAGTTGAAATATTATTAATTGAAATTTTTATTCAAAAATTTAAATAAATGAATAAGAAAGCCAATCATGGATTGTTATTTGTGACGTCTTCCATTCGTGGACTCTTTATCTTTATGAATCCTTTATTTGTTATAACAGTTATCTTCTATTAACCTCTTCTTGCACGTTAGTACCATACAATTATTACTGTTTATAGAAGGAGTTTACAGTATGTAAGTACCTATTTGCATGATGTTTGTCTTAATTATTGATATAAATGTTTCCATTTAACGGTTATATAAGTCTTTGTTTTCTATGAATATAATTTTTATGCCACACAAGGGATATTTTAAGCGCTGCTTTGGATATCAAGATAGCATTATATATTGTGGGGGTTTTGATCGGAAAATTTAATTCCTACACTTTATAGTGATTATTGTGTCTTAGAGAATAAGTTGTTATTTTTAATTAATTTTAGGGACTCGCGATGAAGAACCTGCTCTAGTCACAATAGATCAACCACGCCGAGCTTATAGAGTAGGAGAGGAAGTCAAAGTCCTTTGTAGAGCAAGATCTCGAGATATCCGAGTTTCATGGCAACGATTTAATACAAATCAATATGTGCAAACAATGGTAAGAACACTATTTCGAAACGTGCACTTTTTACAAATAACGCTTAATGCCTTAAAAAGATAAATCTATGAATACCTAAGAGGCTCAAGTTTAAAATCTCATGCCTTAAAACTGTGTTGATAGAAGGTATTTTTTATGGTATAGGGGGCAACAGAGCAGGCGGGTCTCCTTTCTGGTAAGAATTCATCGCCACCCATTGATAACAGCGCCACAGCCCGTGTTTTGGTTGTGTTACCGGCTTTTACGCCGCTTAACCGATATAATTTCAAGGGCCTCAGAAATCCTCACTCACTCAACTCAGTACAATTACCATTTCACGCTGTGTATTCTGTGAGCCCGTGGTATCACTTACGACCCATCCCAATTAGTGCGTAATCATATGCACCAGTAAGGCTCTCGCACGGGTGCGACAGTATTAAGACACTCGCCCGGCCACTGTTAAGCTCTTCCAAAGACCGAATAACGTAAAATATTTTTTTTAATCGGACTGGGATTCGAACGTTTATTTTGACAGTCAATATTTTTCAAATCAAGTTTATATTTACAAAATTATTATTTTAATTATTTTTAGACATACGGTGATGGAGCGCTCTTACTGATATCAAACGTAGAGCAAAGAGATGCCGATGTATATAGATGTACTGGAGTTAATACCTACGGTAGACAATCTTGGGAAGACTTTGTACTTGAAGTAGTGCCAGGTAAAATTTAATACCTAATTAAAGAAAAATATATATTACATGATATGATATAATAATTATTTAGTAAATAATGTTAAAAAACATCGCTCTACAAAGTACGTGGAAGTTCGTTTTTATAACTTCATAATTGACTGTTGTGCTTGAATTTGTCGCACACGGTACTTTTTTTTTATAAATTTTAGGTATTTCATTTAATTAAATTGCATTTTTTCTTTTGTTATTGACTCCATATTGGTTTGTTTGTGTGTAACTTTGTACCCTACACGGATTGTGACACAACAATTTTTTTTACATATTATTACCAAGTTATATTATTCTTGTCTGTAAAATCTACGTTTCGAACGCCTTATTTTTAATGTAGATAGAGATACCATTCAATCAAATAATGTTAGATTATAAAATACCCAAAAAAATTTCAGTATCTGATACAAAACCATACCCAATTAATGATGAAGAAACGATGTACACCGTTCGCTTAGGTGATACAATTGACTTGCCTTGCACTAGCAACCTGGAAGAACCTGTGGCCATCGAATGGAGACGCGAATTTTCACCACTACCAGCTGATGTCAGACAAAATGAGGTAAACCTTTCCTTGCTTTCACGGTCAGACTAAATTCTAAATTTATTAATTGGTGTATTCTTACCTGATATTAAAATAAAATAGTTTTCTTTTACACATTTATAATATAAGTTCTTTTTTAGCGAAATCTCCATTTAGATAGTGTAACAGAGGCTGATGCTGGTACATACGTATGCCGCGTAAGAAATAATGTTGCTCGAATTGAAGCCAGAGCAACTCTACGTGTAATTGGTATTGTGCCTAAGTTCAATGGTAACGGTTGGTTGGCTTTACCGACTTTGAGAGACGCATATTTGCAATTCGAAATCGAAATCTCGTTTAAACCTGCAGGTATGATATTTTACATGATAGATATAGAGAACATCATCATCAGCCCATTTAATTCCACTGCTGGACATAGGCCTCCCCCAAAGACGCCCACCCGCTGCGATCTTGAGCGATTTGGATCCAGCGGTTGCCC
>DWCF01005422.1:0-14281 GCA_018230265.1 Delias oraia
AAGAGTTTTGAGAGCCTCGTAACTTAATTGTTTTAAAAGTGTACCATGAAGCGAGAGGTATCGGGTTAGAATCCGTGTCTGGACAATTATAATGCTGCATGACAGTGGCCGGGCGAGTGTCTTAATAATGTCGCACCAGTGGGAGAGCCATGCTGACGCACAGCGTGAAACGGTACTTGTACTGTGTTTCGCAGAGTGATTGAGGATAGGTTGATTGAAAAGCCGGCAACACAACGAATGCGCGGACTGTGGTGCGGTTTTTCATGGGCGGCGGTGTTCTTTTACCATATAGGAGACCCACCTGCTCCGTTGTCCACTATAGATTTAAAAAAAGATGAAATTGGTTCATCGACCCCGCCCCATCAATAATGCTCGATCGCATACCTGAGGCAAAGGTTGCCTATTCTAGTGCTGCCAATAAAAATAGATCTTTAGAACACGCAGCATCGATTGCTTTTGACGTCATGCGCCTGAGAGGTGAATAAAACTATTTCTCTCTATGATTAATTGTGTCGAAATTGAACAGCAATGGTATGTAATGCATGTCATTGAAAATATATTATGGGTTGTTCGACGTAATTGTTATGAAAGCGAATAAATTTAAATGTAACTACATATAAAACAATTGATAAATTTTACATGGGTGATGCAGAACAAATATACAGTTTATACACGTCACATGCCTACTTGCATTTAAATTTGTGGCTTAATTTTTCCGGCTCGTCTGATATGATGATACCAAGGGCTCACAGAATACTCAGCGTGAAACGGTACATGTACTGTGTTTCGCAGAGTGATTGAGGATATCGCAAGCCCTTAAAAGTGCCGCTTAAACGGCGTAAAAAGTCGGCAACACAACCAATGTGGCGCGGTTGTTCATGGGCGATGGTGTTCTCTTACCATATAGAAGACCCACCTTTTCCGTTGTCTATATTAGTATGGTATAGTTGCTATACCATAATCACTATAGAATAAAATAAAATGATCTATAGAATTCTTAAACTTAGATAACATTTTAAAGTGTACCGTAATCATAATATAATCTTATTGAAAAAATCTTCATCAGTCTGTATTCAAATTTAATATTATTTTACTAAAAGAGTCGATTCGCTTGAGTTTTAAAGCGTAAAGAATACCGATCGCGCCGCAAGTGTTTTTGACATAAATTCTATACTAAGCTCTCGCTGATTTTGTATTTATTTTTATCTGACAATATTCGCGGACAGTCTTGTGACAGAATACACATTTAGACAGACTGACAGACGTTTATTTCCGTGTACAAAAGCGTTCGGATTTCGTATTGATCGGTTAGTTCTGCACAATGGACGGAACACTTGTTTAATTTGTTTATAGTCTTGTCAGCGGTCAAATGCTAAAACATGAACCGTCATTGATGGATGCGTGCAGATGTTAGGCGCGAAGCTTCTTTCCAATATTGTGTTCAAATTTTCAATTAACTAGCACTTATAATGTTAGGCGATTCAATTTTTTTTAACAACTATTATCTATCTAAAGAATTTTCCATTAGTTTTTTGTTAGCTAGACAGAAGTGTGTGAAAGATTTTTTTATGAAAACCTAGAGGCAAACGAGCTTTCAGAGAACTTTGTAGCTAAGCGGTTTAATAGGTCTACCATGAAGCGAGAGGTATCGGGTTCGAATCCCGTTCCAGATAATTATAAATTATAATTTAATTTATAATTTATTCTGTCTCTGAAAGGACTTGACTCGACTTGACTTGTTGTCCGGTCCTAGACGCCCTCCGGCCCTGCTATGCCGCGGATGTGTTCCCGGCCTTTTAAGTATAGAAATTCTCTGTTTAGAAGGTCACCAAGTAGTATTGGTTTGGAAATATCCTGTCTGGTTCCACAAAAGGGTGTTGCAAGGCACAAAATGACTTACAAACTGCTCAGTTGTAGAACGACCAACATCGAGGTGATACGGATGAAACTTTGTATTCTGCCTAGATGTTCGATGAGGGAATTCAGCTGCAGGTATTAATCTAAACAACTCTTCAGAACATACCCCGTGATATATCAAATAGAAGATGAACCAACACCTCTATGCAACGCTTAAAGAGCTAAGCTAGATTTAAGAATAGATTAATAAATATTTTTTGTTGTTATCTGTAGCTACATTACATTTTCTTAGTTATTATTTTTTAAATTAGTATCAATAGTATTCATAAGGTTCCCACTGTTACAAAAATAGAATATAATTAATCAATGAGACTACAAACACGTGTCAATGTATTTCGACTCGATTCCCGCGTTGGTTATAGATCTTAGACCTACATAAATCAGTTTGCAAGAGAAAAACTTAAAAGCAACCGGGGCTAAAATTGAATTGAGTTCCGGTCAATGTATTTTGGGAGTAAAGGGCAAGCTTCAATTATACAGCGAACGTGATTTATGCTTCGTCTCTTTAAAAATCAAGACAATTATAGTAGCTTTTCTTAGTTTGAAGTTTATTTTCTCTGGTTTCCTACCTTTTTGCTACCGCTACAATTCGCGGTTTGGTTTATTTTGGCTTTTGATATACTCATTGAATCAAATATAGTACAAGTACTGTTTCGCGCTGTTATTCTTTGAGCCCGTAGTATTACTTTGGACGGGCCGGCACAGTTAGTGTGTTAATATGACTATTCCATCGGAAAGAGTATTAAGACATCCACTGTGAAACTCTTACAAAGACCTAATAAAATATAAATTTTATTCGGATCGGGAATCGAACCCCAATACCCTGAGTATTATTAGTATCCCAATAGACTGAGAGCAGATTACCATAACGACCATTGACCTATCCCGAAGTTAAGTTTATAAATGTTAATTTATATGTTGTAGATAACGTGTTGTAAATTAAAAAGTAATTTCACACTTTGTGAAATAAACAGATTTCGAACTTTTAACAAGTTGATTTTGTTGAATTAAGTTAAATAAATGCCGTCTTACAAACAGATACCACAGACAGAACAACGGACGTAAATGGCATACCATATTCAACTTTGAACCAAACCGCAAACCAACGTTGGCTGGCTTTGACTGTACAGAGATTGCTCCATGTGTGTTAAGATTTTGCGTTTAAGATACGATTGTATTTTTGATATATGTATGTAAACAAATACGGCACGTAGTATGATTCTACGAGAGAGTTATTATTTTTGTGTCTAATTTAGATAATAAGTCTTCAAAGGAATGTGTTTGAGGTAACATATTTTATCTAACTAACATATTAAAATATTTTTCTTAATCAAGCAATCCGATATGACGCGCCCGTGGCACGGAATAATCCCCAGATGAATCAACGAAAGTATGTACAATATCAGCATGTTGGCTCTACGCCAGCTAAGGCATTTAATACACGAACGACTAAATGTCGCCCTTCGGTAGTGCCGTCTACGCAATCGCAATATGCCCACTATAAAGTATTCGTTATCATAAGCTATATACAATTGTTAAAAATGTGACACTAATGTTATCTTTAAAATGTGGCCAATTGATGTTGGCAAGATTTCCGGGTTTTCCTCCGTAATAGAGCGGTGTGTTATTCTCGGGTGTATCAATTTGTTAAATTAGATAGAAAAACTTCTGTCCGTTAATTGGTTCTGTGTGGGTTGTTTTTAGAACTGTTTAGCTACAAGTGAAAATGTATATGATCCTAATTAACTTACGATTTTTTATTTAGTAATTTTCGTTTTGTTTATTTGTAGCGAAGTACAAAACCTTTTAAAAGTTGATATTTACTATGGTAAAATATATTACGTCACAAATTATAATCGTATTTAATTGTAACACATGCCTTACACAGGTGAGTGTTTGTCTGGCATTCCCAAGTGACTATATGTCACTATGCGGTCACATGTTATAGTTACTGACCGAGAAGACGATTTTTAAATTCATAGCTTTCAACAAAAGGCAGTTATTTTAAAAATCTACCGCTTCGGATGCGAGATTTGATGTAACGGGTTAAATGTTTCATTTAAAAATGTTGTTTCACGGCTGTCAAGACTGAACAAATTTACATTTTTCTGGCGCATTTTCCTGGAATATGATTGCGTATTCAGATGAGTCCAACCGCCTAGCGCGTGATGAGCTAGCTACCTGATGTATTATATTTAAAAATAGAAAATATTTCTTCGTAAGTATTATATATTTACTCATATATAAAAAATCGACATCTGGTTCGATATTCTGTCCAGAAATGAAGACTAAAATAGCTTTAAAAGCAATATTAAGTGAAAGCCATTTCCAAGAATTGTTTTATACATAGCATATTGTTATAAGCAATTAACTAAGCGCAAACGAAACTGGCAACATATGTTCGAAGAATTCTCCTTTGATGAATAATTTTGTAACATTAGAAAATGATTTCGATAAACCAACATATGTTGGGTTGTTCGACATTTTCGTTGTTTTTGTTGGCGTTTGAAGATTTATATTAGCATGACATAGAATTTGATGTCTATGCATCATTTACATTTTTTTATTATAAAGCGGACATCGGACCAGGCGAGGTATCCTTTAAGGTTAGAAAAACTGTAGGTAAAAGTACCGTTTCACGCTGGTGTTCTGTGAACCCCTGGTGTCACTTCGGACGATATAGCCCAATTAGTGCAGCACCACACATGCTTCGTTTATTTTTATATATTTTATCATAGGTACCCATTGTAGATTAAAAAACTTAGTCCGCGTATCGTATCTGTATGTCATTTAGTAAAAGCTTCTATACGGTATATAAGCTTTTACTTTACTAAGCCAGAACTTTTATAAATGATTTAGTAATTTTCATTGATGTTACTAAGACATTTTCTTTCTAAAATTAACATACATTCTTATAAGAGTTTGTTCTGATAAGTAACATTTTTTTCTTTTTTCAGTGTACATGATAAGATAGAAAACCGAGCTCAATAATTCTTATTTTAGCTTCAAATGTATTTATCACTTAGCGAAGATACAAAATTTAAGGTGTAGAAACGATACAGTAAAAAGTAGAATGTTCAAGTTTATTTTTTATACGCTCTTATAAATCTTGCTTTATTCTAAAGAATAGATTCGATTTTATCAAAGTTGATATGCAAGGGTTAGGTAGTTATTTTGGTGGAATGTAGCCGTAAAAAGTTCAACCCGGCCGAGTTTCATGAGATCGGAGCGTGTTCTGGAACAATCATGTTACTTTAGTTATTAAGGCGTTCTAAGTGACTGTTTGGAATTATGTGATATAAATTTATTTTACTTTGAGATCAAAGTAAGATCTAAGTGCGTATGTGCGTGCTATGTATCTGCCTGAAACGGCAATTCACTTTTATTATTATCAGTACAATTATTTATTATTTTCAAATATGTTGTAGATGGTTTTCAAGTTAAAATTCAAAGCAATTTGAAGCTAAAATGAGTCTTAAGGCGAAACTGAAATCATCTCGATGACGTTAGCTTTCAAACAAAAGAACAGCGCATAAAAGTTTATTTGATTATCCTACCTTTTTATGTAGATAATACAAATATACCACATATAACAAAAAACTCAAAATTACAACAGTATTTTGGCGTCAAAGCGTATAAAGCTGTAGATTTTGATTTTAATAGTAGTTGTAAAGTGTCAGTGAAATGTCAAAGCTCATAGCACCAAACTGTTCTAACAGTATATTTCGTCTGCCAAATAAATCCAATGCAATCTTCAATGTAATTGCGTATGAAATTTAATAAAACAGTTTCTCTTATATTATTGCCACGATGACACCATAAAACTATCACTTTTAATTTATGTTGATGTTTAATTTGCGCCGTGACATTTTCAACATTAAACGTACAATTTGTTTATTTGCGCTATGATTTATGTAAGCCTACGTGTTTTTCACGTGGAGTTATTAGATTTTCATGATATTATTCATTTTAAATGCATAAATATTTAGTTGTTTCCGTAGTGATTTTAGTAAAAAAAATATTGTGAATAAATAATTACATTTGTAATGGACTGGCAGTCGTTGCTACCGCGTCGTTCGTTTCCGTCTCTCAGGGAAATTAATTATTTTTGGCATTTCTCCTGTGCTATATTACCAGATAAAATTTGAGATTTATTTGAATGAATACATAGTATTTTTTTTTATTAAACATTTAAAGAGCATTAGTGAGTTTGTTGTGAATTTGTTAAGATTAGGTGTGATATGAGATGTTTGTCAGCATCTGTCTATGGCATTTATACTACAGGGCATGTTCTGAGGAGTTATTTGAATTAATACCTGCAGCTGAATTTTACATCTAAAATTAAGACAGAATACAAAGTTTCACCACTAAGCGTTTTTTAAGACATTGTGTCGCGTACCACCACTATGTGGAATCAGTTGATTGCGGAGATAAACCAAAATACCCTAAACCAAAACGACTTGGGAACCTTAGAAGGGCAGCGATGCACCCTCGGCCCACAGGGGCTGAGTGACCTCATTTCATTTTCCTCCCGATTTTCATTAAAATATAAATATTAAAAATGCCTCGGTGTTTTTATTATTAATTTCTAAAAGCATAGCCTCGGCTATCAGATACATAGTTCAAAAATATATACGATAATATTGTTTTGAATAAGTTTTAAAAATAAATCCTTCCTGTTTCACTTCTTAGCAAACTGTGGTTGAACGCCATTTCTAGGGTTGGTATTATAAAATAGATGTTGTAATTACAATTTATACTTATTAATGCTACCAAACCCGCACTGGACTGGAGCCCCAAACACCAATAAGTGTTACTCTGTTGTTTTATTATGTTTTCGTATTGTATCAAATGCATTTTTTTTCTACTCGATTGAATGTTATTTACATACATGGCAGCAAAGTTTTTATGAAAGTCGATTGGATTTAACGATATCTTCAAATACATTCCACGATTTATACGAGGAAGGAAGCTCATTTTATTTTCGTCATCTTATTACATGCGTGTTAGGGTTCATTGAGTACAATAAATTTATATTCATACATCGGTAACAGATTTTGATCCGAAAGCATTTAATTTATTATTTCAAATTGTCGACAACCCTAGTTTATTGCGTCCCGTTATGAGTATTTCGGCGTCGTGTTTGTATTGGCATTGGCTTAGAAGCACGCAAGAATTGTTTTACTCGTCAAATCATTCTATATTGAATTACCATTGCTTATGAAATTGACAAGAGGATGCACGCTCCAAATAAATACTTTAGTCCGTCTTGAAAGCGATGGTGCATAGTTACGCCTTCGGATTCACTAGAGCTAATACATATTTGAATAATTTTTATATGTAATATTAAAAGAGATGTTCTCGAAGTAGTTTGACACCAATTTATCCCATTTTTTAATATTTTATAGCGGATAATAGAGCAGTCAGGTATTCTGTGAGTTCATGGTATTTTAATTTGGTCGAGCGAGCCTGTAAATTGGTGCGTTAGCATATGCTTCAGCATGTCTTTCCCACGAGTAAGATAATAGAAATAGATAAGAGAAATAACATTATTAATTGATTTCATATTGCGGTTCGAATCTATTACTGTGAACTGCACGTTGGCTTTTTCCTTGGCTTTGGAAAGATTTATATAATTTCGTAGACTTAAATTCAGCTAAGCGTTGTGATACTTTCTATCGCTTTTCCGCCTTCATTGCCTTCCAAACCGACACTTTTTCTTTTCGATTCCTCGGGAATTCAATAGAAACGAGAAACTTCCGTGCACCGACGTCCAGAATACGGATTGTTTGCGGTGTTTGAAATACTAGTATAATTTTACATTTAACAATTGATACTTCATATTAGTAGTAATATTATCACTGGAAGCTCGGTCAGTGCGTATTTTGATGTTATATGATAGCAACGTTCGTTAAAATGACTGCGAACAATTTACGAGCTCCTATGATGTGGCTTACGTGCTTTTAGTTTTATTGTTGTATAGGAGCTGCGTTAACCGTTTGGTTTGTTTGCTAAACGGGTAGTTATATGTACCTATTTAATGTGTGCTTTGCACGTCATGTTAACCAAGGATAGCGATATGTGTCGAGTCTAATATTCAAAGCGAATATATAGGTATATATTTCATTTGCCACGGTGGTGAATAATTCAAGATGAAGGAGCGATTTTTTTAATATTAATTGATAGTTCAACTTCATCTGGCTATGTATTAATGTTATATTATCTGTTAATTAATATATGAAGTTATAGCCAAAAGGTATTCATAACATAGGTTGTATGTACAGCTTAAGAACGGATATAGGTTTGGTTTTTTCCGATCTTAACAAATATTTGTAATCTCACGAACCATATTGTCCGTTCAATGCCTATTGGTATTCAGGCTCGTTGGTTTCTTTCATACTTTAATAATACCCAATATTTGTGTTGGCTGAATATTTTCGAAACTTCCATAATATAAAGTAGTGAGTTCGTTCTTATTATTTAAGTTAATTTTTTTTTATAAGAATACATACGTTCCATTTTATATGGTAATTCTTATAAAATATAGCTATTACGCATGAATTTATTTGTAAAACATTACAGAGACATAGCGATGGCTCTCCCTATTCCGGTTTCTAAATTGAAACTGTACGTGTACAATATAACGAGCCCGTGGAGAAATGACGCCGTTAAATATATTTAGTCAGCATTAAAGCCTATTTATTGTCTTGTTTTAATACAAACAGCGCCCTCTGGGATTGTTTGAGACTGTATTTTACAACTATCACCTTTTACTGCAAGACTGATATCACTGTCGGTTACCTCTTTATAAAGTTAATTTTTATATAACTTTTGATTTAAAATGCAATAATCACATTTTAACGGTAGGTAATGTGTTTATTAGCGTTTTGTTATACGTCAGGCTTAAATCAAGGGTCTAATATACTTAATTTATTATTCCCAGTTGGCGAAAAGAGCGAGTGTTTAACGCTTCACAAACGTTTAAATGATGACTCGCTGTTTGTAAAGTGACGTGTTTAAAAACGTATTTGTAATTCTCTGGTGCAGAGGGCGCCCTCGGGTTTTCTTAGGGTGGCAATTGGGTAGCTTTTTTGAATTTACATAAAAACTTAGGGCTTGCCCTTTTTCAAAATATACTCTTTTGAAATGAAAATAGCCTCGAGATATGACTCAAATCATAATTTCTAATATAACATGCATTAAACATATAAGCATATAACATGCATACAATTTATTGTAATGTTTGTAATGCTTAAGATAAGAAAAACATATTAAATTAACAAGATTTATAAAGTCTACAACAGTATCAGATAGATGGTTCGCAATAAGCCTTAACATTTTCAAAGTAATAAATGTTAAAAAGTAAACGGAGGAAGCATTTTATAAAATGCCCAAATTCCCAAATAATAAAACCGCAAACGGAACAAGTCCTCGCTCTGACGCATCGTAGTAGACGCCCGTATGGAATTGTGGTTACTATATATCTCGGTTTATTATAATATTTATTAGCATAATACGATAGTGAAGGAATAACTTATCATATTTGAAGATAATATGAAAGAATTAATGTAAAACTTTTATTGAAAACTTTGAAGAGTTATATTTAAGCACCATTTTTCCTGCTTCGTCCGAATTTACAGAATACCAGCGTAAATTAGTAGTTGTACTGTTTTTCGTTGATTGTATGAGGATATCGGAGGCATGTGAATATACCTCTCAAGTGCCGCAAAAAGCCGGCAACACAACCAAAAGAAAAATGTTTTTCTAGCTGAAAATATCACCCTGACAAATTCGCGAGTTTCTGTAGTGAAATTGATTTTATTGTTGTTGTTAACAAACGAAAAGGCTGCATGATATACCTAAAAACTATGGAAAATTATGAATATATAATAAAATATTAGGATAGTGCCTCGTGTGTAATTCGCTTATAACGCGTGCTTGCTGTGCACATAAAATTTATAATGGCTATGACAGTTTACGAGCGCGTAAAAAATATTACGACTTCGCATTTGTAAGGATAATATCCACTATTTCGATTCTAGCGGATCACATTGCTAGAAATCTTAACGAATCTGATAGCAATACTATGAGCCTCATTAGTTTTATGTGCTCCTGGGATTTATAAAGCCTTAATTCATATTATAATAATTCATTAATTGACACAAGCGTTACTATAACACAAATAGACATATTGCATAATCGACTTAACATATACATATTATAACTAGGTAAAAAGTAGCCTGTTTTCTTTGAGTGTAGGTACAATGTTTCGTTTATTTTACGGATACGATTTAGTCATTGATTACATCGATAATTCGATTTGTCACACATTTGCATATTAAAAGGCGTGATGTAGAAAACGCGGTTTTTATGTGCACTGTGGACATAATTTTCAATTGCATAAAATAGCATTTTATTTTGGATATGCATCAAATTTAAATTGAATAGTGTTCCGTGTTTGCAGCTAGTATTGATTTATATATATATATAAAATATATATTTTTATAATAACTATATACGATAATATGATTTATAAGATAAAAGATTATTTTAATCAAAAAGTTTCTATAATATTAAGGGATGGAAGAAATAAAGAAAGCGATTATGGATGCCGTCCACATTTCGGTAGTGTTGCATCAAGAAATAGTTTTAACTTTTGTAATTATCCTATAATTCCATTAATATCTAAGGCCTTTTCATTCATTAGAAAACTCCCAAGGGAGGTTTGGAATACAGACAAAGATGCTTATAGTGTAATAATATAAAAGTGGCGGTACTTTTTAGGTACGCAATTTTTTAGTTTTGGGTTTATTGTTATACTAATTTTTAAATTGTTTATTACAGGTAAGGATTTTTTGACGATTCCTGCTGCACTGTACCCGTATTGCTGGTTTCGGTAAAGTATAAGTGGCATGATGGAAATGTCATGTTCATATTTTAAATTAACATATGATACAGTTTCAGATGTGTGAGCCAACATATGATTTAAATAAATTTGAATACACTCAAGATTGTATGTTTACGAAATTATAATTTAAGTACCAAAATTATAATATATTAATATTTTAAAGAGATAGATTTTGTGTTTTGAGCAGTCTTTTAAAGTAGAGCCTCTCAAGTGTTCAAATGTTCGCGGCTCTGCAAGGGCTGGGGGTGTCCATGGGCGGAGGACCGCTTGCCCTAGGTGAGCCTCCTGCTCGTTTGCCACAGTTTTTATTTAAAAAAATGTGAATTGTATTAATGACCCCATCTGAATTTTTGTGTTTAAGTAATGAAATGAAATTCTAATGGACTTGCATTAATTACAGTGTAAATTCCATGTAACGTCCCTCGAAATAACGACAAACTCCCTAAAGCGTCGAAATCAATTGGCTTTAGTTGGTTTAGCTTATCTTCCATACACTGATTTTTCTTCTTTCCATTTAACAACAACTCTTTATAACGCTATAAAATGCACAGTCCCTCACAGGCCAGAAAGTCATTTTAGAATTAAACTAAAACGACAACAATAATAAGGGTATTGTAAACAAAGGCTCGCTCCAACTGAGAAATGGCAAACAATTAGACTGAAATTATGTAATAAATAATATTTAACAAAAAACTCTTCTATAGTCCAATGTGAAATTCAAACTGCAGACGGGACCTTGTCAAAAGGTTTAGTCGAGTGCTCAATGGCGTGACGTCGACAAAGACGGCTTCCTGATTGTTCACTACTTTGCCCGTAAGAGGATTTGTCTTAGATTCTGTTGAGACTTGGGCAGGTAGACAGATTTCGTCCTGGCCATGTTGATACTTACTCCAACTTGAAATTTACTTTAAAAATATCAATGGTAAAATGTTACGGAAAATCAAAATATTACTCAAAGATTTTATTTATTATCGTATTTCATGTACAAATTTAAACATTTCACACGAGGCTTGTCTCAAAGGTCAAAACTATAATTGTATAAAAGAGCGCTTAGTTGACCCAAAGGTCGCAATGCACGTATTGTATTATATGTTTCCGAGGTCCCAATTCGCAACCCAACAGGGTTCATTATAAGTCGACTCACAGGAAATGAACCGGAACGAAGCTTTTTACAGACCCATTGAGCGTAAGTTCACGTACTAATCTCTTTTTATATGGAAACCTGTTTCCTATTACGTGCAGGTATTAAAAGAGTTAAATACCTATGTGTGTAACGTTGAATACAAAATAAATGTTGAGCAGAATATTCTCTCGTTCGTCTCAGTTTGCTCCAACGTAGCACTCCAAACAAAGCTACGCATTCAGAGAAAATTACATCAAATATAATTGCTAAAACTTTATTGTTTACCATTTAATTTTAATGAACGTACAAAACTGTAATAAAATTGTATTTGTTCTTAAATTTCATAGTCCATTAAAACCTGTAAAAAGCTTTGAAAATTTAATAAACGACATTACTTACATTCAAAGTATTTGATAATTAACAAAAAAATACCTTTTTTATTGTATAGCGGACAACGGAACTGGTGGGTGTCCTATATGGTAAGAGAACATCGCCGCCTATGAACAACCGCGCCACAATTCGCGCATTGGTTGTGTTGTCGGCTTTTTGCCGGCCTCCGATAACCTCACTCACTCTGCGAAACACAGTACAAGTACCATTTCACGCTGAGTATTCAGCGAGCCTGTGGTTTTACTTCTGACGAACCGGCCCAAATAGTACATCCACATATGCTTCAGCATGGCTCACCAATGGTTGTTTCAAACCCTTCCTGATACCGAATAAATTATAAATTAAATAATAATTATCCTGACCGGGATTTGAACCCGATACCTCTTGCTTCATGGTACACTTTTAAGACCATTAAGCTTAAGGCTTGAATGGTATAATTGCACGAGCCTATGATATCGTCACTCACTCAGCGAAGCACAGTACAAATACAGTTTCACGTTGAGTATTCTGTGAGCCCGTGGTATTACTTAGAACGACACGTCCAATTAGTGTACCAGCGAACGCTTCTATACGAGCCTACCACGGTACTACGAGGCTAGTAGAATATAATACTTTTATCATTTATATTGTTAAGGTTAATCTAAATAAGCTGAACAACATTTTATACAACGCTCAACTTGTCTATGAACTGATTTACGTGTATCCACGCTTGCACGTATTAAGTTATTAAAAGATGCTTACGAATACGACTTTATGTCTCTGTAAATGCTTTTTATACGATTATGTGTCTGTTTGCGGTTTATCGTTTTTACTATCAGGTATATAACGGAATCTAGACAGAATTGTAGTTTTATTGATTCGTATAAAAGTAGTTTAACTGCCCTAAGTTCCTACTTTATTGCAAAATTCAGTGAATTGACAAAATTTGTAATAAATTTAGGACGTTACTTTTATGTAATGAGATAATATATAGAATATGTCCTTTAAAAATACTGAACGTAACTAAACAAATTTAGCTTTTTTAAATTAAAACTGTATATCCTTTTAAATGTTCAAATTTAAGAAGTAAAAATTGCTCGAGGAACACAGTAAGTAACACTGGCACTTCTTACGCGGCCTTGCAAACAAAATGCGGACTTAACTTATTAAATGTCCCTTCAGCTCAGTTAAAATCTTGCTAATGCTTTCGTATTTTATAACTTTTCGCCAATTAGTTGAGTTGGTCGCTCTCAATGCAACTTGTCCACTTTTTGTATTGAAATAATACCGAAGGGAACTTTTGAAAACTGCACTAATTAAAACTTAATTAGCGCACGGAGTAGTATTGAATGATAGAGGAGTTAAGACGAATATATTCTTAAACAAGACGATAGAAGACTAAAGACTCGGTGTTTTCTATAAATACATATTACACTATTGTTGTAAATGCAAATGATGGTATAAAACAAGGCAACTATTTGATGGTGAATATATGATAGTACCATTATGGAGATTTGGACCTTTCGGTCAAATGTCTACTACGCCAGAAGTGCCTCTTAAACTATATCGCTGCTCCAAAGGTTAAGAACCTTCTAATGTTTACTGTTTTTTTTACTGTATAGCGCGCAACGGAGCAAGCGGGTCTTCTTTATGGCAAGACTCACATTTGCTCATGGATAAACGCGCTACAATCCGCGATTTATTTGTGTTGCCGCCTTTTTACACCACTGAAGCTGTTTAATTTCAAGAGACCTCCAATATCCTTAGCCAAACACAATAGGTACAAGTTTGACGCTGGTATTCTGTGAGCCCGTGGTATTACTTCGAACGAGGCATGCCAATTAGTGCAACAGCATATGCTTCAGCATGGCTCCCACGGGTGCAGTAACAATAGGCTTCAAGTGGTTTGTCCTGTTAGACTGAACGGCTGTGAATATTGAAATACGAATATACAGTTGCATCGG
>DWCF01005423.1:0-14279 GCA_018230265.1 Delias oraia
GCGTCTTTGAGGGAGGCCTATGTCCAGCAGTGGACTTGAATGGGCTGATGATGATGATGAATAAAAACTAATATTTTTTTAAAATTGATTAATTTACAATGATTTATACAATATAGCTAATCTTTAATAGTCTTATAGATTATATAAGAGATTTTAATTAATAAAGAGGTATGTGGTGTAATAAACTACGGAATCATGAAGAATATAGATACTGTTTTATCATAATATTAACCGTATTTTCAGGCAACGCCATATCAATAATATCTAGAAAGTGACAAACACCATTATTATCTAAGATAAGTCGAGTATCGATTCATAGTTATTGACGCATTCAGCTTTATCGCACGATACAGGCAATACGAATATAACAAAAGAATTGATTTTTTAAAGTAAAAATATGGACATTCAACCGACCGTTCATTTGGAGATGAAGGCGCGAATTCGACGTAAGTTATGAAAAATACTTAATGACGAATTTTTTTAGATTTCTTGTGTATTTGTGCGTTGTTAAGATTTATATAGATTTCTGCTATCAGTAGATATATATGGTTCAATTATTTTCGAAACATTCTGTAATGGCTATAATTTACTAGATACACTAATTGTTCTAAATATAATGGCAACAAAATTTAAAAAAGAACAACATTTTTCAAAGATTAGAATTATGTATGTGTTAAGATGGTGTGGTACTAATGGTGGATGGCCACGGTAAATCAATAAAACTTTTTTTTGTAATCCCATACTATCTATAATAAAAAATCACTGCTTGTTTGATGGTCTGTGGTTAAATAGTTTATCCAAGCTTCTAATAACCATAGATAAAATAATCATTATTCATGAAGGTTAGGGTTGATCACGCAAACTCTTTACGTTACTTTTTAAATTTTGTGTATACACTACATATATATTATCTACTTTGTTTACAAATTTAGATAGCACACGCCGGGTTTTGGCAGACGCGGACTCTTTGACATAATTAACATGTAGCAGCATGTTTTTTAAACAACATTCATAAAATAATATAAGTGGTGGTTTAAAATATGTTTTCGTAATGTTAGAAATAATATGTGACAGTTTGACTGTGTTTTGTTTTGGTATATAAAACAATTTTGCGGGAATGATTAATGAGGGATTCGAATATGGGCGTAAGTTAATTAAAAGAATTGTTGTATATATAAATGTTAAAAATCATTGATAATATGTATTTAAAGTCATTAAAATTAATTGTGTTAAGAGTGCATGTGGATAAAGGATATAATTATAATGTAAGGTGGTAGTAGTATTAGTAGTAGAGTAAGGATATATTAGCTTGGATTGCTAATTTTTTTCTAAAAAGGAGTTTACAGATGGAGACAATACATAGATTGATTAATAGATGCAGTGTGTATAAATTTTGAAGTGATTATTCGTTTAAATCTAAGATTTAATATTTAAGCGATGAAAGTAAAACTGTTAACAAAAAACGCCCATTTTTTATCAGGCAGTGTTTATATTATATAGTTCTGTGATATGTTTACAATAATTGATTAACAATGCTATCATCCTATCTCGTCTTATGTCCTAACTATAACAAAGGAACCAAAAATCTATATTTTGTTATCATAACATTTTGATTATAATCAAACAATGGTAGCACTGAATTTTTTATTATAATTAAGATATTAATGTATAAAAACAAAGTTAAACGTTTGGTTTTAACGATAATTGAATTTTATCTTAAGGTAAAAATATTTTTTTGTAATATTACTGCTTAGTCCGAACGGGTTTTTTATGCACGCCAATTATCATTTTAAATAATTGGTATCGCTATCAATATTCATTTAATGTATACTTCTGTGTAAAATATAAGTACATCACGTTTTTTTAATTTATGATAGATCAATTAATAAAACGTAAACTTAATTCGACACTTTTTAAAATTAATTCGACAGTTTTAATTTTAGAATTTATTGAACTAATAAAATGGTGAGTTTACTTTAAAACATATATTTATTGATGCAGAGTTAATTGTTGTTTAAGTTATTTGTTTTAGTTAGTTGTTGCAGAGTTAATGCTACGCTTATAATATGTCAAAATGCAGTGATTTTATCTTAATTTTTGTCATGAAAAATCCAGGTTAAATATAAATAAAAATCGCTGCAATGCGACACTCCTATCTAAGATAATATTGCCATAAAGATAGCGTATGTTTTACGTAATAATGTGGGTCTGGCACAAAATGTTTTATCCGGCCTCTGTAAAAATATACGTGTTAGTTTTTAAGTCTTAGTGGTTACATATTCGGAATACAAAAATAAGCCATACAACAGACAAATTGAAAATTTTTCTCAAAATAAAATAATGAATCTGCTCGCAGCATCATTTTATTTTGAGAAACGAGGTATTGGATACAACTAAGATACTTTCGAGAGCCTCGTAGCTTAATGGTTTAAAAAGTGTACCATGGAGCGAGAGGTATCGGGTTCGAATCCCGGTCCAGGCAATTATAGTTTAATTTATAATATTTGTGGTCGCGCGAGTGTCTTAATACTATCGCACCCTTGGAAGAGCCTTGCCGAAGCATATGCTGACGCACTAATCGGCCGGCTCTTCTGAAGTGATACCACGGGCTCACAGAAAACTCAGCGTGAAACGGTACGTGTACTGTGTTTCGCAGAGTGAATGGGGATTTCAGAGGCCCTTAAAAATTGCCCCTTAAGCGGCGTGGTGTAAAAGGCCGGCAACATAACCAATTCGCGACTTGTTTGTGCGGTTTTTTTATGAGCGGCGGTGTTCTCTTACAATATAGGAGACCCACCAGCTCCGTTGTCCGCTATAAAATTAAAAAAAAAAACTAAATATATGCCGTGCTAATATGAATACATCGATTAATAATAATAAAACTTTTCTGTTTACATTTGTTAATTTTATAAAGATATTTTAAATTGCATGTTATATAATATATACAAGAAATAGTGAAAAATATTTTGCAATAATATAAATTTAAATAATAAACCTTTCAAATTATTAATACATTTAAAACTTTAATGAGACTAAAATAATGTTTGACACCTTATTATAAATTATTAGATTATATTTTGTCACAAAAATCTTCATGTAGGTAGAAAATAAAGTAATGAAAGTTATTATACATATAAGCACAAGTCAAACATTTATAATATAAGGGTGGTTCGGAAATTTCTTGGGCTGCCGCTTATTCTTAACAGAGACCACATCTCGAATTTCTTAATTGATTAAATTTGCATATAGTGATGACTCCAGCTAGTTTTAGAAAATCATATTAAAAAATTAGAAGAAACGAATCCAATCGAGACAGAGTCACAAAAGTTTCTCCACACTACTAATTCTTATTCTTCGACTTATCTTAACAGTGCTTTTACTATGTTTCGCTGAGTGATTGAGGATATCGCCTTACCCTTAAAATTTCACTTAAGTGGTGTATAAACGCAACACGGCAACACAACTAACGCGCAGGCTGCCCATGGGCGGCGGTGGATTACCATGTAGGAGACCCACCTGCTCCATTTTCCGCTATACCATAAAAATCTACAAAGGATAGCTTATGCGCTTAGTCATATTCTTTTAAATAATACAATATTGCTTGTACACTTGTATTTTCTTAAGTATAAACTTTTTGTAGCTGATGACGACACGACGTGCGACGAAGAGTTGGCGGTGGAGGCAGCGGCTGCTTTCGCTAGAGCGTGTTCGTCGGATACCCAAAGACTTCTGCCCTCACCCGTGGCCCAAACGCAACCTATAAGACACGTACATGACGCTGACCAGTGAGTTAAAATATCGTAATTATATGTATGTACTTAATTTTTTTAGGGTTTTCGCATTACGTCCTATTTCTCCGTACTTCTAGAAATGTGTTCTTTTTTTCTTTCTCCGCGCACTACGTCTCTGTGAAATCAGCTGCCGGCAGGGATATTTCCAAACCAATACGACTTGGGGACCTTCAAGAAAAGAGCGTACACGTTCCTTAACGGCCGGCAACGCCTCCGCGTCTCTCCATGGGCGGAGGACCGCTTGCCCTAGATGAGCCTCCTGCTAGTTTGCTACCTAATGCATTAAAAGTAAAACGGTATGAATCATAACAAATTCTACTGGATTCCATCGTTGAATATCTTTTCATGATAAAACAGATTTGATAATCCTTTATTAGTTAATGACGTGATACATAAAAACTCAGTATATGTATACAATAGGTAAATAAGGATAGATGTATTCGATAAGTGTTTTCTATTTAGCGGTAAAATGTAAAAATATGCAACGTGTTTTTATATAATTACTATTCTACCTTAATAAAAGTTACGTTTAAAGGAACCTAGACACCCAGGGACGGGCTTTAGAAACAAATTTTAAATTCGGATCAATAAATCACATAGAAATGTTCTCTCTCGAAGATATGATTAACAGTTTATGTTTATAGTGCCGTGCGCATATTAGGCAACTTATTTAGTTCGCCTCAATTGACAAGGAGAACGAGAAAATAGTTATTTATTCTTAGTATTTCAGAGTTTTTAGTTTAATTATTATGTTGTAGTTTTTATATCTAGAAGTTCCATAAAGTATTACAAGTAATTTTTTATGGTAAAGCGGACAACGGAACAGTTAAGTCTTTATGGTAAGAGAATACCGCCACTCATAGATAACCGCGCCACAGTCACATTGGTTGTATTGCCGGCTTTACGCCGCTTAAGCGGCATTTTTAAGGAACTTCGATTTCCTCACTTACTCAGCACCGTTTCTAGTACAAGTACCATTTCACGCTGAGTATTCTGCGCAAATATGGTAAAAATGTTATATCAAAGTATATTTTAGCAAATGCAGTGTCTATGCTTAGATACAACAGTTGAGTGCGCATCAATTAAAAAATATTACGTATCCGAAAAGGAATGTCTGTTGACCATCTTAAAATAGTCATCTAGTCATATAAAATATTATCATTGTCAATAGTAATGAGATTGAGCCATTATATTATCCTTTTGATTAAGCTTTGTATATTCCGTTCAGAGAATTGAATGTTTGCACAACTGGTTTTATGGGATGACAATAATATTGAATACTAGCGACTGGCCCATGTTTGTCATAGTAATTATAACGCATTTACTTATAATTTATCGTGTTCACAGCCAATGATACCATTCGATATTTTTGTAAGGAGACTCGTACAATTTGCCTAGTAATTACCTATAACAGATTTATCCTTATTTACCCTTATTGATAGTTTTTTAAATACCTTTATCAGAATCAATTTCATTTGAACCTTGAAAAATTTAGTATTTTTTAATCAAAACAAATATCGAATCAAAATATTATTACAAACGAACAATTTTACCTGCTTTTAATATTAGTATGAATATTATGATGAATATTTTCTTGGAAAGCTATAGGGAAATTTTCGCAATAAAATTATTTATGTCTTGATTCTATTTATATCATATATATTATCCCTTTACTTTAAAGAGACTCGCACATGCCTGATAAACGGTTTTAACATACAAAATAAGCTTATTGTGAAACCATGGCTGTTCGAGAGTGACAATTCTATAAGAGACAATTGTATAACATTGAAATGGCGAATAATTGATGAAATCTTGGGATGTAGGCGCATAGGGCCAATCTGTATTATAAAATGAGCGACACCGACAAATGCGTTCAAATTACTGTTATAAAAATGTTTTTAAATTACACAAATATCACGAGGCAACCCTGGCAGTTTCCTTTCGCCTTCCAGCTAAATATTCGTGATATTCATCTTTCATAAATAGTAACGCAATATTTTTATTAAGCTAGTGACGACTGGCCATTGATCTAATATAGGGCAGGGTGACTGCTACAAAACTATTGACAGTATATATCCGTTTATTTATACTATCCCCAAAGGTTGATTGAGTATTTATATTTATATTATACTATGAGCGATTTATAATTTTCTTAGTACCAGCATTCATCATTGTCCTTATTTACCATTAATAAAATGTATACTGAAGACCGACAACATAGCACTTTCAATTATATCGTGATTTCTGTAATATCGTTACGAGTTTATGAATATTAGCTACATAAATTTGTCAAATATAATTTTTAATTTAGCAAACCAAGGAAATCCGCACAGAAAGATAGGTTCCGGATTTTCTTGATAGCGTCTGCTAAATATTTATCCGTAAGATTTGTATAAATTTCATAGTATTAATTTAGTTCATAGTAAATAATAACGTCAAAAAATATACAGGATGTGTTTGTATACAATACACATCCGTTAAACGCAATAGTTTTCATTCAATCCCCTTGAACTATAATTTGAACTAACTCATTCGTATAAATATATTTGTTTTCAAACGTTACAGATATAGAACTGAACCTCAACAATAAATATATCTTTTTCCTGTCACACTTTTATGATATTATTTTCACAGGTGCTAATCGAGAATAGAGACATTATAAAAGTTAAGATTCATCTACTGGACTATGAGTTCAATTTAAATTTCGCAAGAGCTAAAAGACAGCAGAATCTTTAATTTACAGATGCTATATCAATTATAAAATATTATCTTATGCTTCTTTATATTGTATATTCTTTCTTTATATTTTATTTTTTCTGTATTTTTCATATTGCAGCGTATGAAATTGTTTGAAAGAATAAAAAATATTTATATTTTGATGTCTGATTTTGAAAGATTTTCATTTGAAAGGCGCAGTATTCTATTTATATAAGATACAAATAAGTATCTGCCTTGGTAGTCTTCACCTTGCGTTTTATTAAAAGTACTTTATCTCTAAAATTTCCGCCCACAATCCGTAAAATACATAGGAAATGTAAGATTACTAGAAAATGACTAACTCACTTAGGTATTACTGCAAAAAAACAATAGATTTTTATTCTCTATGTGTTGATTTGTTTGATAGTATCAAATAGCTTAGCCTTACTTTGATGAGGATATTGCGTGTATCGTAAAGAGCAGTATAGGGGTTATTTGAAGACCTTTTAGATTTGAACTTGAGGCCGGGCTGTAGATTTGTTTATCATCAAAAGTTAGTTTTTGTGATTACTATCAAAACTTATAGTAATTGTAGCAATAGTAGATTATAGTTAAAAAGCCATAGTGAACCTTACAAACTAAAATAGATTTTTTTTCTGTTCACTGATAACAATTGTTTTCATAAGATACATTGCCAATGAAGTCATCGCAAATTATATATTAATAAAACACCGACCAGCCATTGTTTTAGTTATTTATCATAGTTAATTACGTACCCTATCACAAAATTTACATCTAACACCATTATACCTATTATATTATGTGAATAAGCAGTCTGTTATCATACAATTTATAAAGATATCGTGGTTTTTCCGAGGTTCTTCAGAACTGTTCGTTCCCGCTATCTTTGATCGATGAGATATGCAAATTACATCCTTCATGAATGATGGTGGAAAAATAAATTAACATAATATTTAGTATGCTTAGTTCTTAATTATTTCTATGTAATTTACTCCCGTGGAAGAGCCATGCTGAAGCATGCTGGGGCACTAATTGGGCCGGCTCGTTCGAAGTCATACCACGGGCTCACAGAATACTCAGCATGAAACGGTTCTTGTACTGTGTTTCGCAGAGTGAGCGAGGATATCGAAGGCTCTTAAAAGTGCCGTTTAAGCGGCGTAAAAAGCCGGCAACACAACCAATGCGCGGACTGTGGCGCGGTTGTTCATGAGCGACGGTGTTCTTACCGTGGAGACCCACCTGCTCGATTGATCGCTATTCCATATGTAAAAACAATAACATCTGGGCGAAAGCTTCCAAATATTAGCCTCTTCCTCTATAGTGTAAAGCGGATCGGTTCGCCGACGACCACATCCTTTCCGATCAGCTCAACTCTTGACTCTTGATTCTCGATTTCGTTGCGTATAGGTGTTGGTTCTCTCAGCATCTTCTGTCGTATTTATCACAGGAAATGTTCTAAGGAGTTTTTTGGGTTAATACCATTCACGTACACACTCAGCTGCCTCTAGAGGGATTTCCAAAAATTCCAACAATGCTCCCACGGCAGTAAAAGCTGGGCCATAGGTATCCATGGCTGGAGATCCGATTATCCAAGATGAGTCTCTTGTTCGTTTTCTTCGTATCATTTAAAAAAAAATGATAATAATATCTAAAAAAAATCATAAATGCTTAACAAATAGGCTCTAAACTAGATAAGATTTCTAACTTGATCATTTGCTAGAAAATGAGAGTAGTTGTCATCTGTTTATCATTATGGCCAGAATTGTGCATGCGATAACTTTTGAAAGCACTGCATAATAATTCATCGTGGGATTTTAAATGAAGTAATTGCAAACTTATTACATTACACAGTGTTGGGTTTTATTTGCATTTTGGCCGAAATCTTTGACGTCATCAGCCTTGTTTGTGTCATTAAGTGCTTAGGTTACAGGATTACTCATACGTAATTAAGCCTGACAAGGACTCCACTTGTAATCCATCCGTGTCAGAGGTATCTTATAAACCAATAAGAGCCGAGGCGATCATGCATCCTTTCGAACAAAATTTTATTCTATTCTGCGTTCATCATAATTGTAGTCTCTGTAAAATTGGTTACTTTAGTTCGGAGCTGCAATACTATAGACACATACGTAAAATTTATAACACCCATTTTAACTTCAGTGGTTTGATTGTAAAAACATTGGGCTGTTTTTTGAAAATGTTAACAGTAACTCAAAAATATATTAATATTTAGTAGTTTTAATTTGCTTTTAAAAGCAATTTTCTTCTTTTTTTTTTCAATTTTGTCTTAAGTCATGTGTCTGCATTACTTACACCAAGTAAGCCTTTGTTTCCCCCATCATTTGCATTGACTGCGGCTTCCTTCACGTGACAATGCATGCACGTCACTCGCTGTGACGTTTCCTATCTTCTGTCATTGTTTGCCGTTGCGCGACTGTTTGTCTGGCTTCCGTAAATAACTATCCCGAACAAGACTTGTTTATGAACTAAATTTCATTTGACATTTGTTAAAACACATTGTTGTCATAGCTATGTAGGTTATGTTTGGTTTTCTATATTTGTTAATATTTGCGCTTAACCGTGTTAATTGTAGTAAAACCTCTAAACATATCATTTAATTGTTTAGCCTCCTTACAAACTCATTATTATAATATAATCAATAACTAAAAGACAGTTTCAAGTTTTAAATTACAAGACTAACATAGCGATGTGTAGAGAAATTGTATTTTGTATCTTTTTGCAAGCTTATTTTACATTACAGAGTTACGAGAGTTTACGTTACGAGAGAGAGAGAGAGACATAAGCGCATTTATGACATTGTATAAAATAAATATGGAATAATTTTAAATGGAAATACTTGCACTGTTTCAATCAATGATTGAGGATATCGGAGGTTTAGTGACTTCATATTTCGCCTTACGGCATAGAAAGCCTGCAACACAACCAAAGTGTAGAGTGTGCCGCGGTTGTTCGTGTGCGGCGAAAATTTCTTGCCTTAATGGAACTTGCCAGCCTATATAATTAAATTTTTATTTTGTTTATCTTAACATTAAAAAGGATTATTTTTTTAAATACATTAAATAGTAGATACATGTATTTTATTTTATTTCTAGTTATTATTTTATACTAAAAGTACTTCAAATTTGCTTTGTCCGTTAATTTTTTACTTTGACGTATGTTTTTTTATATTCTATAGCGGACAACGGAGCAGATGAGTCTTCTATATGGTTAAAGAACACCGCCGCCCATGAACATTCGCAGCACAGTCCGCGCATTGTGTTGTTTCCCGGCTTTTTACAACCAAAGCGCCGGATTAAGTGCACTTTTAAGTGCCTCCGATATACCCAATCACTCTGGCGAAACACAGTACAAGTACCGTATCACGCTGAGTGTTCTGTATGTTATACTTACACTCATAGTCATGACCTTCATGTATTGTCTGACGTTGTAACTGTCAAGCAATATATTAATTTTGATATAGTTCACGTTACAGCTACACTTTGTAACTCATAATAGATTTCTTATTGATCTTGGAAAATTCTCATCTCGTTGAAGTTTATTTACGTTTAATTGAAATTTATGTATCCTCTGAAACTAATTCCCTGAACAATACGAAAACTACGATTTTCATATTAAGCCTACGTAAATTCTTTTTAAAACGCGTAATTCAATATTTTTAACGCGTTTTATACCACGGGCTCACAGAATACTTATCTAGAAATGGTAGTTGTACTTGAAACGGTGTTTCTACTGTGTTTTGTTGAGTGAGTGAGGTTATCGGAGGCCATTAAAATGCGGCATAAGTGGCGGAAATTGTCGGCAACACAACCAATGCGCGGTCTATGGCGCAGTTGTCCATAAGCGGCGGGTGTTCTCTTACCATATGGTAGATCCACCTGCTCCGTTATCCGCTATAACATAAAATAAATTATGAAATTATCTATACTCCTATTGATTACTTTATATCTGGATCTTAACGTAAATTGAATTACTAGTAACGCTATGACAGTTAGCAGCAGAACCAACTTCAATTGGGTTTTCGTATTGAGGCTTTGTAATTCGAGATTAATAGCAAAAGTCAACAAAACTTTATATTGTTACTGAAACTGAAAACTTAAAGGTGGGAAAATATAACAAATTCACGAAAAGCATTATTGTGAGAAAGAAAGAGAATTTTTTAAAAGAAATGCTAATCGTACGAAAACGAATGTTCCGCATTGAATAAAACGTGCACGTAAACAATATGAACCCTGAAATTAGAGAGACGCGGAAATACATATTATGTTTACTCCAAAGCCTTGTTCCCGATGAAATTTCACGTAGGTAGTTTGATTCAACTTATGATTCATTTATATTGAAACTCTTGGTGATATATTACAATCGGAATTAGATTTTGTTTCGCATCCCACGATGACATGTGATGATTTACATTCAAGTTGAAGGTTATAAATTTCAATATTATCTTAATCTATGACTATTGTAACGAGTTTTATTGAATTAATTTTGGTATGGTGTGTTATTAAATCATACAGCTTTGTGGTCAAACTGTAATCGTGATTTTTCATCAGTTTTCCCAGGTTATTCTCTCTCATTTTAACTCTCACTTATTATTATTTTTATTTCTCTTTATAGATAATTAATACATACATTAAAATCCTTATATATGTATGATTCGTGTTCTAGTAATCATAATGTTTGAGTTCAAGAGGTTTTTTAACACTAACCAACTACTACGTAAGCTTCTGTTAGTCTGTTTCGATGAAATCGTTGTCGAAACGAACTCCTAAAATCCGAATGAGCCGAAAAGTTAACTTTAGGCACGTATTTATAATTCAACCCGTATTCAATTGAAGAACAATACGCGTCAAGGCGTTGAACGGGTAAAATGTTTAGTTCTGCGCATCCCACTGCGCAATCAGTCTGTATCCGAACGCCGTCGAGCGAAGTTGCCTGTGAAAATCACTCGTGAAATATTCTATATACCCTTTGGTTTAGTGCAGTGACGTAGACATATTTTTTGTGATTATTCATCTTTGTAAGTACGCATTCCGCGTCCAAATGGTATTGTTTTGAAATCGGATGCGTTAGCAAAATTTGCATACAAATCATAAGATACTAGTTTATATTTTTATAAAGGTATTTATTGTATTTTATAAGAAGAAATATTAATACTGTGGTTATTCAATTGGATGGTAAAAGTGTCCATGATGACAATATTAAGTCATCATCAATGTTTTCCCTATTTATGTTAACCAATATTAAATGTTTAAACAATTATGTCAGGTAAAATTCAAACTTTAAAATGTAGATTTGATGTGCTCAGCGATTTAAGAACGAGCAATGCAATTCCTTTGCTTTGTTATTCGATGCATATTTTAGCACAATTTTGTTTAGCATTTACCTGAGTGCGAAAACAAAACTTTGTTTCCAATTGACAGTAAAACATATCGATAGAGGATATCATTACATTTAAAAAGTAAAATACCACCAGAAGTAACTCCTGGTTTTCATAAATTGAAATAGTCCCAAAGAATTTTTGGTATATTTCTTCAAGGAAATATTTGTTTATTTTTATAAATATATCGATTCTTCAAAATATTTGTTTATCTATGGCCGCGACTAGTTCAAAGTAAGATTAACTAATTAAATAACTGAGGCAATTTTAGGTTTCACTTTTATTAACGTAGTCCATAAATCTGTAAACATGGTCATACCTAACAAACTGTATACATGAAATCTATTTATTAAGTCATTGAACGGCTTATTAATCAGAGAAACAGAAATCTGAACTTATCATTCGGTGAGTCGGTTGTAATTTTCTAGCCCACATCCTTTCACTGTGCCAAATAAGGTTAAAGGATCGTAACATTTAATAGTAAGTTATTTGTTTTGGTCCTAGTGACCAAAATGTTCCAATGTGGTATTCCGTCAATAAAATATATTAAAAATAAAATCGATAACCCTTAACTCCTGTTGAGCATTCATGTCAACTTAACTAATCACTTTTTTATACGAAAGTAAACTATTTTTTTCCCAGTTTTCAATTAATTCGACCAGATTTTCCGTAATGGAGTGTCAGACGTGATACACACTCAACTGCACTGCTACGGCGGTGGTTAACTCATATATGTGTAGCGTTACATTTTACATATCGTTTACGACAGTCTTTTGTTTTCAAATCTACTTAGGTACTATCGCTATCGGGTTTCAATATTCTATACCATTGTTTTTACAACGTAGCCCTGGAATATTACCACAGAATCGAAATGACTTTAGTCGAGACGGTTTCATTATTACGACAAAGACTTTTAGATCATAAAACTTAATGATCGTTATGTGATAGATTTCTATCCATAACTGTTTGTTATAGACATTACATTTGTGTAATACAATAGGGAGAGAACAATTTGGAGCGCTATGCAATAGTTTGGGCGCCGCAAATAGAATCATATATTTAGGAATATAATAATTTATGGTTTATTCGGTATCTGGAAGGGCTTGAGAGTGGCCAGGCGAGTTTCTTATTACTGTCGCTCCCTTAGAGCCACGTCGCCACGCTGACGCACTAATTGGGCCAGCTTGTTCGAAATGATCCACGGGCTCCCAGAATACTCAGCGTGAAATGGTAGTTGTATTTGAAAAGGTGTTTCGCTGAGTGAGTGAGGATATTGGAGGCCCTTAAAAATGACACTTAAGTGGCGTAAAAAGCCGACAAAACAACTAATGTGTGGACTGTAGCGGTGTTCTCTTAGGAGACGCACCTGGTCCGTTTTCCTCTATACTATAAAAAAATTCATTATGCATATCTATAGAATAAATCCAGTTACGTATTCCTATTCGTACCAGGCATGGTGGATTCAAACATATAAGTGTCGGGGAGATTTGGCAATGTTGTAATACCCACAATTTTAGGGGCCATGTATATAAGCCGAAAATATTTGAATAAGTGGGGCTAAAAGTTCTGGATAGGTATCAGTGTTTGAGTCGGAGATCAGACTTGTTATCTATGCCCCATGCTCGTACCAATCTTCTTTCTCTACGCATTTGTGACTAATAAACAACTTGTTTGTAAAGGGTTTCTATTGTGTAGGTATATGACTCCCTTATCATATGTAATATATTCATTTCTTAACCATTTTAGGGTCATTTATTTTAATTTGAACCTTTTACACAAATTTATTGGATACGTACATACTCTAAATATATTTTCGTAGATGTAGATGAAAAGTGTGTTTCATGTCATTTAAGATGTGAGGCCTCAATAAACTTCTCCATACAAAATAAAGCAAAGCCTATGATGCTTTCTTCATGTAATTTTGGAATTCGTTTTCCTCTAGCGCTTAGCACCAAAGAGTATATCATCAAACCTTTTTAGTCTGAAGGTTGTCTAAATGGCCCAGCTATCTCCCTGTTACCCAACGATGTTCCTCCACAAAATCAATTATGGTGGATAAAATAAATTGTCTACGTGATACGATACGGTGTCCCTTTCTTTTTTTTGTTATCTTTTTGTTGCGTGCCTTATTATTTTGAAGTAAATACGTTTTCTTTCGCTTAGAGAATTCAAATAAAGTAAATTTGGCATTTTTTCTCTTTTTTTTATAAATGCTTCTGTAGACGATAACGAGAATAAATGAGAAAATAATTGTAATATGTACTTGTTAAATTTTAACAATTCAGATGTTTTATATATCGTATCTACTGATTTGTGAGCCTCGTACCTATGTGGTTTAATAGATCTACCATAAAGCGAGAGGTATGGGTTTCGAA
>DWCF01005424.1:0-14279 GCA_018230265.1 Delias oraia
CTATAAAGGTATTATATTCTATGGTAACACAGATCAAAGGTCAAATTTATAGTGACCTTTAATCATAATAAAAGGTCGACGGCTGAAACTTTCGCGATAAGTACGAACTAGCGCGTGCAACGCAATATTGTTAGCGGAACAACAGATATTTCAGTTTATTTCCCATTTTTAAAAAATACAGCTTTTGATTCTGATACAGATCGATTTAAATTCGTAAGGTTTACAACAAAATCTCATGAAATCTTAAGGCTTATTATCTATACAAATAAAAAAAATATACTGTCTGTTTGTATATTATAATAACCGCCTGATACTACATGCATATGAATGGAATATACGGTACAGAACAAAATATTTTTTATAAGTATTGTGTCTATCTATTTGTTCCGTCTAAACTCTGGAATGGCTTGACCGATTTGGACGAGACTTTCACTGGCAGATAGCTGTAATTAGGAGTAACTTAATTTTTTAAACGTGATTATCTTTACATAGATTAGGAAATAGAGATGTCCGACTTAAATTGAAGTTCCTTTGATAAGGTTGCCCATATTAGATAGGGATCAGCTTATGCTGGTAACGGAGCCTGAGTATGCTGCGTGTGTGATATTTTAATAGAAAATATATTTTTATTAGTATGTGCGATAAAATTATGTGATATTACAAATGTGTTATTATGTATCGGGCAACGGACGAAGCGGGTCTCGTCTATGGTAAGAGAACATCGTCCGCGGGCGATCGCGCTGCGATCCACACTTTGGCGGCTTTTCACGTCTCTAAAGCAAAATAACTCTACGGACCTCTCTTCCCTCATTCAGCGAAGCAATTGTGAGCGTGGTATCACTCCGGACGAGCCGGCGCAACCAGTGCGGCAGCAGGACTCTGCCGCGGCTGCGACACTAATAAAACAGTCACCCAGCCACTGCAAGCTCTTTCAGAGAGCGAATAATCACACTATCCTCACTCGCTCCTAGGCTTTGGACACCTTTCAGCTACGTGGCTCTCAACGTTTGAGGCTATTAGTTTCTTCAAAGAGTACAAAACAGAACAACATGTATAAACATTAAAATGCCATTGTAGATATATTCAATGCATTCGTAAGCTATAGTATATTTCTATTTCGCATCGACACCCATGCACACCTGTTGAGACTGCCATTTTCATGAACAATCTTTTATTATAACAAAAGCGTACACGATTCTTCAAGCTCTTGAGAGGAATATGGCATTGGCTAGTTGCTATGGCAACGCATTAGATCGCAGCTAGTGGCTAACGGCAACGATCCCACATCAAATTAAATATTTTAAAAGATTATTTAATTACTACAGCTAAAAGATCTCTTGACGTCGTTCATAGATTCAAATTATAATCAAGACCAGCTTAAGAAGCTTGTACTACGTATGTATACCGATATCTCTTAAAATTATATCGCTTCCGCATGGCTCTCCTACGAGTTAAGACACTCGCCCGGCCAATGTCACTTAAGATAGCGATGAACGGAGCAGTTGGATTATTAATATGGTGACAGAGTATCGCCGCCCATGGACAACAGCGCCACATTGCGCGCATTGGTGGTGTTTTCGGCTTTTTATGCCGCTTAATCACCTTTTTAAGTACAAGTACCGTTTCACGCTGAGTATTCTAAGAGCCCGAAGTTCACTTCAGCCGAGCCGGCCCAGCATGGTTCTCCCATGGGTGATCATTGCCAATGCCGGACTTTAAATGCCAGTATCCCTAGATTTGACGGGGCAGCAGCCTAAGGTGGCAGATGAATGCGGAGCGAAGAGAGACGTGAAGCAGGCGCAATCGTTGGCATCAATCCAAAGTCCGTGCGGCCGCATTTCCAGTTGCATTTCGATTTGAGTGGAAGCCATCGCCGGCCGACTGTTGGCCAATGTCTCACTATTTCGGAACACTTCATATAATCAATATAAGGATAATACGATAGCAATAATAGGCCTTTTAATCTGAGTCAAGGGCATTTAGAATTACAATTTAGGCAAGTGCTTATAATAATATGTCCCGCTCCTCGGAGTGTCTTTCGGCATTGGCCACCTCCGACTCACTTGCCACCCTTCTCCATCTGGGACCTGCCGTTAATTTCATCTCTCTTTAATAATTGTATTTAATAAAACATTTTATTTAATCAAATAAATTTTTGAGCCTGGTGGCTCAACGATCTTGTAAGCTGGCGTAGTCAGGAGTACTGAGTGCGGTACCCGATAAATATTCATAATGAATGGTCTATGGAAGGGCTTGACTGTGGCTTAACTATTTGCGGGGGCATGCAGATGAGCGTCCTCGTTTACTATTAAGACACTCGCCCGTCCACTATAAAACTCTTGCAGGTAACAAATAAATTATAAATTAAATTATAATTCTACTATATTTTGTCCTTCGTGGTCGAACGGTTTGGTCTCCGGTTTTAATGAAACTTGTAATTGTAATACGGGCTGGTTTCCGCAACTCGACGACATTATTGCGCCTATTTTGCGTGAGAGAACCGGCGGCATCACTCATGCCAGCCTAGTTCCTGGAGGAAGCTCAGCAGGTTCTTGACGTTGCCGGCTACCTCCTGCAACTACCCCGGTGTCCCGAGGTGCTGCGCCCTGTATTCTGCCACCCCAGAGCATTCTAATACAACTTATAATGAAGTTGTCTATGGAAGGCATTGAAAGTAACCGGGCGAGTGTCTTAACACTGTCGCACCCGTAGGAGGGCTACTAATGCGACGCATTGATTGGGCCGGCTCGTAAGAAATGATTCACGAGCTCACAGAATACCAGTGGCTGAGCACCGGTTTTCAGCGCCCTCCATACACACATACAAAATATTATGATAGAGATGACATAGCCGTACAACGGTTAGTTTGTAAAGATGTCCGAACCATTACCAAATTTGGCCTCTCTCCAGCGTTTGACCTATTCTCACTGAATATTCAAACAGGATAATCTTGGAGTATAGCACATCAACTAGGAAATATGAGCGAACCAATCTTCCAATGTCAAACGCTAATTCAGCCTCCAAAAGTTTGAAGCGCTCAATGGAGAGAAGCGTATTTCACTTCAGGCCATCGCGTTTGACTCTTTGGGGTTGCGTAGCGAGCGTTGCTCGCTCAGCATCTCCTATAGAATTCATGACGGGGAATGTTCGGCGGTACTGTTTGGATTAATAACTGTGGCTGTATTTCGTCGGCGACTGTTGAGCGTCTTGAACCACCAGTGCAATGAGCTGCTCGCACGATTCTGTCCAAACCAAACAACTTTGAAAAAAGAGCGTATCTATTCATAGAAGCTGCCAATACAAAAAAGTGCAGGTTTTTGCGCCATTGCCATAGATGGGACCGGCCTGCTTCGTTCAAGATATACAAAACATAAAATGAGATACCTACCTTCTCAGAAACAATTTCTCTAACCCCTAAAATATGCCATCAAACGATCAGCCCATTTAGCAAGACGCCACAAACAAACCCAACTACACTTGTCTCCGTAGATGCACGTAGATGAAAAGGCACAGTTGAGTGCGTCGTACAGAAAAAGGAACCGTTAGCACCTCACCTTTCGCGCCATTCTAGGACTATCGTAAAAACTTCAAGTTACTGCAAAAATGTCTGAATTCATGTGAATATTCGTTTTAAAAGAACATTGGAGGCTCGCCAGCGGGAGAAGCACCCTCGCCCTATGCAACGCTAATTGCTATTGCTAAATTATCTTAAATTAATAAGTCACTCGCAATAGACAAACAACTGCTATTTTTAAACAAGTGAATAAAATCCGACTCGACGACGCGTTGATTTTATTATGTCTCTGATAGTATTGTTATTTTCCAAGAAAATAAATAGAAAAATTTCTGAACGCATCCATATATATAGGACTGTTATTACATCGAGTCCTTTTTTATTAGTGTCGTTCATGGAATTTTTATAAATATTTCTAAAATGTAAGATAAATAGAGATACCAAAGTTGTGGCTTCAATTCATTTTCCGCACGTAAAAATTTCTTCTTAAAAATAACCAGACCCTAACAAATCTACGACAACTAGATTAAGATAGACAATCTGACATTTCAAATGTATCATTGTATTTTGGTGGTATGAAGGTTGCTTAAAAGTAATTAAATTCGAACACGGTGTGTTTTATTTGATTTGTATTAAATTTAATGACAGAAGCAAGTGTTTCAAGTGTCATTGATTGCATTTGTGAAACGCAATTGTCAGTTGTCATTGTAACATTAATAAATTTACTATTCATGTATTTTTAATTAAGGGCATGCGTGTAGGCGCGTAGAAGAAGAAAATTTTAGAGAAACAGGCTGTCGCAGTCATCAAATAAGACGCGGAGTGTGGCAAGCTGCAATGATCACTCAGTCACCACTCAGCCGCAGGGCATAGCTAAAGCGTCTTGTCTTCCATTCCCTGTGCAAAGTACGTCGTTAATAAAATGTCGATTGTAGTCGATCTACTAATATCCCCTTCATCAAAACTAATTTGGATCGAAATTATCTTTGTGTCTAATGTAATTGTATTTGTGGAAAGGTAAGAAACTCCCAGGAAGTGAGGGTTGTCAATTATCCATGCATAAGAGAGTCGACCGAGGCTTCGCCGTATTGACATTTTCAAAAGGCATTTAAAGCCCTTTTGTTGGAACTCTCTTTTGGATCTTGAATGAAAAGAACATACTAGCAGGTACGTTTTTTAATTTTGAATACTTCAGAATGTTCACGTTACTAATAGCCGACGTAAAATTAACTTTGTGACTTGACATTGGCAAAACGTCAGTGTCGAGTTGATGAGATTTTTCCATTAGAGAATGGTTTTGGAATTTATTGTTATTCGTATTCATTCTGTCACAACTCAATCAGGAAAGTAGTTTAAGTAATATAAAAATTATATATTTTAATATATACAATTAATAATATTTCTTTAACAAATTGGTATTACTGTCACACCAGTAAGAGAGCCACGCTGACGCCCTAATTGGGCTGGCTCATCCGAAGTTAGACCACGGGCTCAGAGAACGCCAGCGTGACATAAAAATCCGCTGAGTACTATTGTGCCGAGTGAATATATTGGAGAGCGTTGAAGTTGACCATAGAAAGGCATAAAAAGCCGACAAACCAACCAATGCGCATATTATTGCGTGGTTGTCTATTATATAGGCGGAAGTGATCTCTTACTATAGAGGAGACCCGCCTTTGTCCGCTATAACAAAAACTACTTAGATTACTACTTAGATTGATCTACTATTATTATTAAACAAAAATAACACGTGCCCTATTTTAACAGACTTGTTACAAAATGGCACCGCAGCTTGGCAGCCCTACGCCAGTTCTGTCCACAGCATTAATTTCTAATGAACTACGATATTAAATGAATCAATACAATAAAATGAAATTGGTTAGCTGTCGTTACGTATTTAGCCTTGAATGAGTTCGCAATACTCGCTACCCCGAGAACTGTGGACCGTTCGGCTTTTGAGCTATGAAGTTGGAGTAACGCCAGATAGTGTGTCTGGACGTAGTTACATTTGCACAAGGGAGTTCACAAACATTTAAAGACTTTTTAATGGTTTCTGTATTAAACAAATCTTCTATATAATAGCAACGACTCAAAACGTTGCAAGCTTTATGAGCGATGTAACGGAGGCCCCTAAAGTGCTGTTTAAGTGGCGTAAAAAGCCGGAGACACAACCAATGCGCGGAGTGTGGCGTGATTGTTGATGGGGGCGGTTTTCTCTTACCATAAAGGAGAACCACCTACTCCGTTGTCCGCTATACGCTGTTTACGACAGTTAAGCGGTATTTTGTAAAGGTCTGCAATATCCTCACTCACTCAGCGATACACAGTAGAAGCACCGTTGTAAGTACAACTACCATTTCGTTTTGAGTAAGTATTCTGTGATACCGCGGTATCACTTGGGACGAGCAGGCCCAATTGGTGCGTCAGCATATGCCCCGGCATGGCTCTCCCACCAAAATTTGCCAGAAACGATGCTTAGTGAGAAACCTGTATACGCGAGAATCATATTGCTCCATGCAACTCTCACTTAACCAGCCTTGACTGTATTAATAAAATGACCTTCAGGCTTAAATAATAGTTCAAGCTTGGGGGAAATCGGGATATTACAAAGAAATTTAACCACAAATCATTAATATAACAAGGGTTTGTTTGATTGATTAACCAATTGAACGATTGTACTGGTTTCGAAATGAAATATTGCTTTTGTATCGGGTAATTCATTTATTATCGACGTTTGCCAACGAAAAATATAAAGAGAAGCACACAACCGTACAATTACTGTGATCTGGGACATTTGGGTTTCTTCTATGGCACTCCGGGTAACGGCTTTTGACGCCGCTTTCAAGGCTTCCGATATCTTCACTCACTCAACCGAACAGAATACTCAGCATGAAACAGTCCTTGTACCGCATTTCGCTGAGCGAGTGAGTGTGTCAGAGGGCCTTTTAATAATGCCACTTAAGCGTAAAAAGCCGACGACACAACCAACGCGTGGACTGTCTATGGGCTATGAGCGGCGGTGTTCTCTTGTCAAATAAAGGACTTGCTCCGTGGTCTGCTATGTTATAAAAAAAATAACTTATAACTTTTGACTCATATATATACCTACACGTTATATTAAAGTTCCTAGCAAGCGTTTTATGGCCTTTGAAGGATCTCTTGCTTCGAAGCGAACTTGACACAACCCATTTTAATAGCGTGCGTCAAGTGCAGAAATTTTTAATTCATTTTAAATTTACCTAAATTTTGAGCATTTTTTAAGGTTCTTGTTGCCGCGCACAGTCAGCTGCCTGCGGAGGTGGAGCCAAAACGACAAGGCCCCCCCAGTCATCCTTCAAAAAAAGAGCGTACCTATCTCTTAAAGGTCGGCAACGAATCGCGGCCCTGCAAAAGTTGAGTGTGTCCATGGGCGAAGGAGCACTAATCCTAGGTGAGCAACCTGCTCGTTTACTATCGTTTTCATTTAAAAATCCGGCACTCACCCACTTGTGGTGGGGCATACAACGCGGCAACTTTTTTACCTTCGCGATTATCATGTATCATAAATATTTTGTTTCAAATAATGCTTTCCAACTGACAAATGGATGAAAATCCTGAGATAATAATGCGCTTTGCTTGTACAACTAACAATATACAAACGCAAAGAGAAAATAGGAGCCCTAGATTTCACCACCACACAGATGACACCATAAGGTTCCATTATAGGGGTAGCAGGCGCGGGGAGGGGCTGGGAGGCGGTGGATGCACAAACAATTCCCGCGGATATTGAACGGGTATGCGTTCGGAAACTGCACAGCCGCTGGCTGCGTGCGACCGAACGAACTAGTCTGACATCTCGATGCGCGGGAATATCCGCCGTGTTACACCAAAGATTATAGATCACATATTTAATTGAATCTAATCATTACAACGAACCATTGAGAAGAATCGACTAAATAAATTCAGTGGTTGTAATTTTTGGCATCCGTGAGATACTTGAAATATCATCATCATCATCAGCCCATCTAAATCCACTGCTGGACATAGGCCTCCCCCAAAGATGCCCACCCGCTGCGATCTTGAGCGATGAGGATCCAGCGGTTGCCCGCGACCTTTGTTAGATCGTACTTTTTTTATACTTGAAATATAAAAAAATATAACAAAAAATTAGCTCTAAGAATGCCTGGCATGAACACTTTATTCCCAAGGCGTGACATCATTTTCAAAATAATTTTTATAGTATGTTTTATCACAACAACGGACAAACGTCCGTTAACAGATTTTTTTAATTTCATCATCATCATCATCAGCCTATCAAGTCATTACCATGCTTGGCAGGCGAGTTGATGATCACAGAACATCTGCTGTACTCGGAAGGGCGCTGCTGCCCATCCTACGGTGAAGTGTCCATTAGACGCCACTTACGACATCCCATTAGGAAGACTGGGAGTGGTACTATTCTGATCCGTTAAATTAAAAAAAAAGATTAAATTAAGATCACTGATCACTGGTAAAAACAGTTTTTATGCTATAGCGAATAACGGAAGAGGTGGGTCTCCTATATAGTAAGAGAACACCGCCGCCCATATACAACCGCGACTCTGTCCGCCTTTTCGTTGTGTTACCGATACCTTCACTCACTCAGCGAAGCACGGAGCAAGTAGCGTTTCACGCTGAGCATTCTGTGAGCCAGAGCCAGAACATTCGTCCGGCTGCTGCCAAGCCCTTCCAAAAACCGAATGAAAAATAAAATATATGTTTTATGTTCAGATCGGGATTTGAAGCCGACACATCTCGCTTTGTGTTATACTTATAAAATCTTCGCTACGAGACTCGTTTGCCTCCTGATCTTCATAAAAAACTCAGTCCCGGTTCTTGAAACCTATTAATATTAATTTAACTTTCCAGCAACATACGGTTGTCAGAATAACACGGCACGAGTAACACTTTAGACGAAGTTCAAGCTTTGCATTGTATAACTTGCATTTAACGGTTCAAATCGAAACAGTGTCCCCGAGTATGCAGCGTACAAACAGTTCCAACTTGGAGCTTGACATGACACGGATTTCGTGGACCTCTTGCATCAACCAGGGAGCCCCGGAATAGTTATTGGCCGGTGCCCTGCGCAGTAGCCTGCTTTGAAGCCACGTGTTCGGAAGCTACTGTGATGTCAGAGATACTGTTTTTAAGGAAAAGTATTTGCGCATTCGTCACAGTGTATGCTCAGTTCAACTAGTTCACAGTTTCAACTGTCACGGCGCAGTTTGCTATCGTTTGTGCACTGACGCTTCGGAAATGGCGTATAATAAGTAAAATTTGTTTTTGAAGTCAACAATTGTAAGTTCTCGTCTCCTGCCTATTAATAAATCCACAAACACCCTAAGTCGTGGTCTACACAGTCTTTTTCATTCCACAACTGAGCGGTCTCTAAAGTATTTTGTGCAACGAAGCACCGCTCTGTGGAATCGGCTGTGTACGAGTTTACGAACTATTCCGAAACCGACGCGAATTGGGGACTTTTTTATAGTACCTATACGTCCGCATAAGCTTCAGCATGGCTCTTCCACTTTCAAAACAAATCCTTAAAAGACTGGACGCTGCGGATCATCAAGGGCTGTGGGTGTGCATGGGCGGAGAAGTGGTAGGTAATGTCTGCTCCATATCTCTCGCTTCGTGTTAAGCTTATAACATCTTAGCGATGAGGCTCGCTCACCCCTTAACTCACCGTTTTAATAACAAATCTGATTCATCAAACAATGTTCGGTCTCATATGATAAATTTATATCTTTTAGTTGGAGTTTAAGACATCATACAAATAACAAAAGTAATATTTAATTTAGTAGAAAATATATGTGTATAATTAAAATAATTTGAAGCTCAGGAACAATCCAGCCCTGCCCCCGAAGTTATCCAGGCAAGTTATGCAGTCGATTTCAGAACTGTCACGTGATACCTGTACCTACGCTGTGTTGCTAAATTCACTTGTTCATGCCCGTTCCGGAATCGAAATATCGATTTATTTATTTCAAGGCCCACGGATAACATATTCTGCTTCGTCCACATTTCTATTTTTATGTATGCCTAGCTGACTCATGCAGCAGCGCCTAGCATATTTCTAGCTTATTTCAACCGCAGCTCTCTTGGAAGAACAGTTTTCACAGATCCCTTAATAAAATAAACAACTAAAAGTTAAATAAGATTAGGTATTTATTTTAATTATTATTAGCATTTATGTATGGTCCAGAGATGGCACCGCGGATCCTCATACACACACACACACACACACACACCCGGGATCCACGGACCTAAGTTTGGGAATCACTGACGGACGAGGTTGGACGCGGTAGGTGACGTACCGGGCATGGCGACTAGGGTACGTGGCGACTATAAAGAGGAAAGATTTGATTGTCTGTTTGTTCAAATTGAATAAGCTCCGACATTATAAATCCAAAATTATGGAATTGAAATTTATAGTCGGGTAGCTAAATTATATAATTAATTAAAAGTTAAGAATCTTTACTAAAACTCTGATAACGTAACCCAAAATGGTAAAGATTACTTAAAGAATTACAGAAATGGCGTGCGTTGCAAAAGTCATTGCATCAGAATAAGAGTTTTTTTTTAAATAAAAATGCAATCTCTGTATCTCATTGGTACCTCGTACTCATAATATATACTCATCTATGGCACAGCGTTCAAAGTGAACTAGGTTCTATATATCAGACGCGATTGCATGAAATATCTATGGAATCCTTAATATACTTTGGCTGAGTGGTAAAGAAAACTACTATGTCTTGGATACAGGATTCATTTATCTTTACAAATTCATTTGTTGCAGAAAATCTCAATTATTATTTTTAATTTTCAAAAATTTAAATTTTAAATGAAATTAATGTAAATGATAAAAAAACAACATTGCAACACTCCACAAATAATAAATCAGCAACGAGGATAATATAATACATAAAGAATCGTAAATTTCAAGAGCCATCAAAATAAAGAAAAAGAACTGTATCGTACCATTTATAATAAGTGGGGAAGATCTTGCATTTCGGCAAAATCCTATTTTATGATCGCATCTCGGTGCGTTAGTTTGAGACGACATACATTTTGAACGTACAGCAATTTCGTTTGCGGAATGTCGTTAATGACGCAAAGAATCGGTTTTATGTTAGCTTCAATCATAATACAACATCAGAACGTCGTTTATGCTGCAATAACAACGATTTCGGTACAAATTTACGTTTCAAAAAAATTGCTTCTTTTAACTGGTTTCATTTGCTCTTATATAACATATAAATTAATGAAAATGTTTATTTGCGGTTTATACAGGACTAGATTAACAGCGCAATTACATACATACATACAGGTATATTTTTGATAATAACTGTAGCCTTCTATACTTTTTTATATAGATATGGTTTGCAAACGAGCAGGAGGCTCACCTAGAGCAAGCTTGCAGAGCCACGTGTGCGTTGCCGCTGTTTTCTTGAAGATTTCCAAGTACAATTGGTTTGGAAATACCCCTGCTGGCAGCTAATGCATGAAGTATAAATGAATAAAGATGTTTTTTTCATGAACTACTCGCTGTGCGGCCACACAGCCCTGACAGCTTAACGCGGACTGGGCAAATTATCAGTAAATGAGTTCTTCATAATTTTTATACACCTAACGCCACCTAGTCTTCAGAAAGTGTACTACAATGTATTGAGCGGTGTCCTATTGTCGTGGTTGATAAACTTATAACGCAATAAAATATGAATATTATGGAATTTTGTGTATTATTGAATGGTTTATTACAGTTATAGAACACAGTGATATAAAGGGTTAGTGTCATTACTGTTTCAAAATGTATTTTACTTGTACTGTGTTTCGCAGAGTGAGTGTGAGGATATCAGAGGCCTTTAAAAAATTCTGCTAAACGGCGTAAAAAGCCGGGAACACAACCAATGGGCGGAATGTGGCGCGGATGTTCATGGGCATCGGTGTTCTCTTACCATTAAGGAGACCCACCTGCTCCGTGGTCTGCTATACTATAAAAAACCCTACCATTCGATATTGCTTTAAAATGAACTTCGTTATGAGAACCATATATAAGTAGAAACGTTAAAGTAACTACATACTCAGAAGTACAATTGACATTAGATACTATGGTTTTTACTCCTTTCTAAAAGAATTATTTTTCAAACATTTGTCCCTTAATTAATTTTTACATATGGATAATTTTAAGTTTTAGATAAAATAGTATATACCTAACTGTATTTATTTTTTCTTTTAAATTATCCCTTTATAATCTGTAAATAGTCACACTGCCTTGTCTATGATGTAACTTTTGATCGAAATAGCACAAACATTGAGGTTACGTTTTACTTTATACAGCTTAAAAATAATAATTGAATAAATAAATGGAAGAATCAGACAAGCGGCCCCAATTCGGGAATAGATTATTGGAAAATGTGGATGAAGTATTTAAACACAACGCTTGGTACTGTATATTACATTTCACTTAGATATTGTAAAAAAATTAATGCTAATATTCAGTATTTGGAACGTACACGGTACAGAAAAAAGCCTCCTGGTGGTTCCCGATATTTACAAGATCAAAAAGATTTATTTAACTTTAATGCCTGGTATATATATTTATTTTAACATTTTATTATCAATTGCTTTGGAATATTTATTTTAAAGAAACAAAATATTAATCTCTTAGCTCAATTGGGTTAAAATGCCGGTTTTGTATCGTTGCATGCTTTTGCAAGTCATTAAAATATCTATATTGTATTTTACAGGGATAATGTGCAATGGGATACTGAACAAGAAAAGGCTGCACAAGAAAAAGTTGAAGAGAATTCTCTTGTGACATTTTCAGAAGATATATTAAAAGACTTGGAGGAAAATGCAGACAAACATTGGGATGATTTTTATGATATTCATCAAAATAAGTAAGCGTTACATTTCATAGCAAATTTTCATTATGCTTGTTTATTAGATAATCAATTACTTAGTATGTTAAGTGAATAAATAAACGGTGTATAAATATCCTGGATTAATTTATCAACTAATTTTCATACTTATTAGATCTATATCACAGGTATAATTTTCTTAATTTAATTTATAAATTCCAGGTTTTTCAAAGACAGACATTGGCTTTTCACAGAATTTCCAGAGTTAGCCCCAGATTATACATCAGCACCTTGCAGAGTTTATTCCAGTGGTGAGACTAATGAAGAAAACAAAACAAGGGCACAGAGCAATTCAATAGAAAATAAAAGAAACATATTTGAAATAGGCTGTGGCGTTGGAAATACAATATTCCCAATATTACAATACAGCCAAGACCCTAACCTATTTGTGTATGGATGCGATTTTTCGTCAAATGCAATCAATATTATGAAAGAGAACAAACTATATGATACAGATAGATGTGAAGTTTTTGTCTTGGATGCCACTAAAGCTGAGTGGGATGTGCCATTTGAAGAGAATTCAATTGATATTATTGTTTTAATATTTGTACTTTCAGCGATTGATCCTACAAAGTAAGTTTATTAAAGCTTCTTTTGCGTAAAGAAGACATTGATAAAGTATTTCTATCTGGTGCAACTAGCATTGACCAACTTAAACATGTGTGATTAAGCAAGTTAAAGTTTTTATCGCTTTTAAGGATATTTTCAAAATCAATAAACTCCAAACAAAAATTTATCCTGGTTATATTATAGACTACAGGTCAGTGTTTATAAAACCATGGGTCATTTGAACCACCAGGTGATAATCTTACAATATAATCTTAAATTATAAATGTATTCCCACCTGTGGGAGACCCATCCAGATGCATATGCTGACACACTAATTGGGCCAGCTCGTCCAAATTGATACCACGGGCTCACAGAATACCAGCATAAAATAATAGTTGTACTTGAAACAGTACCTCTACTGTGTTTCGCACGGTGAGTGAGGACATCTGAAGTGAACCAATGCGTGAACTGTGACGCGGTTGTCATTGGGCAGCGACGCTCTCTTAACGCACAGGAAACCCACCTGCTTCATTGTCCGCTATACCAAAAACAAAATGACCATATGTTTGTCAGTCATTCACACAAAAGCTATTGAATGGATTTTATTGAAACTGTGATAGTTTAACTCATACATCAGAATAACATACGGGCAAAATATAATAAACGTCACGTAATCGGTAATGGGCCGCAGCAGACCACTTCCGCTGAGCTCATTGATTTCAAAGTATTTCAATTTGTAAAATAATTATGTTTATATTTTAGAATTAATAGCGTTATAGAGAATATCTATAAATATCTGAAACCTGGTGGTTTAGTTGTGTTCAGAGATTACGGCAAATATGATTTGGCACAATTACGGTTTAAGAAAGGAAGATGTATCTCAGAAAATTTCTATGCAAGAGGTGATAAAACAAAAGTGTATTTCTTTACTCAAGAAGAGATAACAAATGTGTTTAAAAGTGTTGGTTTTTTGGAAGAACAGAATTTAATTGACCGACGACTTCAAGTAAATAGAGGTAAACGGTTGACAATGTATAGAGTCTGGATACAGGCAAAATATAGAAAGCCTTTATAATAAATATTTTAAAATATAATATAGTATTGTTTCATTTTTTTAATGTTTTTATAAATTGCTTGAATAAATGCTTCTGTGTTTAACGGTCAATAAAATAATATTTACATTGTTATCTTCTTTAATATATATATAAATCTCGTGTCACAATGTTTGTCCTCAATGGACTCTTAAACCGCTTAACAGATTTCGTTCAAATTTG
>DWCF01005425.1:0-14277 GCA_018230265.1 Delias oraia
AAAAAATACTTGGGTACACATAGATCTTCACACGAGTGATAAGATATTTTTTATTTCTAGTTGTTTTAACTTTTAAAATTTAACTTTCCCTAGACGCACATTGCACATAAAAAGTTCGCGGAACACTGGTCTAATTTAAAAATATTTACGTGATTTCATTATTATAGCTAACTTTTCGAAATAAAAATAAATAAACATATCACATTCTACAAAACATTTGTATTAAAAATTACCATATTTGAACAAACTTAAAACAAATTGTTAAAAGATTTTTGGCTTTTTGTCACTTCGATTGACTGTAATAAAATAATGTATTTATTTATTTTTTATAGTATAGCGTATAACGGAGCAAGTGGGTCTCCTATATTGTAAGAGAACACCGCCACCCATGGAAAACCGCGCCAACATTTACGCATTGGTTGTGTTGCTGGCTTTTTACGCCACTTTAAGCGGCATTTTTAAGGGCCTCCGATATCCTCACTCACTCTACGAAACACAGTACCGTTTTATACACAAAATACTCAGGTATTTTGTGAGTTATGAACCGATTTTGGTAATCACGAAAGGGCATTCCTTCAAAGTGTTCATCCTTTTCTCTTTTTATTTATTAATACAGAATTTACTATAAAAATAACTAAACCACAAAGACGGGTTTAATATAGCTATACCAAGCTATAATCTATTTAACTTTAATTGCATTTTAATAAAAAATTCTTACAAAAAACGTTCCAATCTTCAAATGAACTCCATTTACAAAGTTTTCTAACGCCTTCCTTTGTTGTTTATATTCTTAAAAGATTAAAAAATCATCATAAGGTAAAAACAATTAATCAAATACTAAAAGTTCTAAGTAACGTCAGATTTTTCAACGTCATTTTCAACAGAATTTATTCAAATTATTTACGTACCTATCAAAATATATTTGATTCTTTTATTCCAATAAATCACGAGCAATAAAAAGAAAATCGTTTCTTTTCCTAACTAATTTTAAAATACTTAGATCTATTTTTTATTTATGTATATTCTTACCAATACAGCATTATAAGATTAGGAAAAGAAATAGACTTAAAAAGTACAAATATTGCACGCCTTTTTGCAAATTGAACCATCAGTCTTTCACATCACAAACAAGGCCACACAATTTCAATCAAATTGCTACAATTTACTTGTTTCAAAATCAAATGCACTAGCAATAATTCAAAACAAACATGTCCCATAGATTTTTGAATAAAAAATAACGTATAATTTACCATGCAATGGATTGTCATCGTTTGTTTCGCAAAATGTCGCGTTACATACATTTGAATAGATGAGTTCTAGTCCCGCCATCGCTACCCTTGTACTGATTGCCGTTTCATATAGGTGGTGAAACGGGGTGGCGTAATCATGGGTAGGCATCATAACATAAATATGGGAAAGCTTTTACGTTACAGTCAATCTCAATAGTTCTTTTTTAAGTTATTTATTGTATTCAGGATAACTGTACGTAAATATATATCAATAATAATTTTGCACCCGTGGTAGAGCCATGCTGAAGTATGCTATATCAGGATATGTCCTGATGTACTAATTGAGCCCTCGTCCCAAGTGATACCACGCACTCACAGAATACTCAGCGTGAAATAGTAGTTGTACCTACTTGAAACGGTGCTTTTACTGTATTTCGCTGAGTGAGTGATATCAGAGGCCCTTAAAAATGCTGCTTGAGTGTCGTCAAAAGTCAAAATACAACCAATGCGCCGACTGTGGCGGCTCTGGATCAACCACTCAAGACATTAAATGAAACATTATTGTCCTAAAAAGCATCGTTATAGAGAATGAGTGATATTGTTATACAGAGAGAATAAATTCATTGTTCTTATCAATGGCAGACCAAACATCGGTGTCAATTTTATTGTTATAGGGAGAATCGTTTAAAACATTCAAATTCTATGTCAGATACCAATTAATAAAATAAGTTTTACGATAATAATCTAAAATATTTGTTTTATTTAATTTATTCCAGTTTTTAAATTAGTATTCATCCAAGTTAAACAATTTTGTGTCTAGCTACATTATTTATTTTTTATTATAATTAGCATTCTCTATGGTATATTCTTTCATATTTATAATGACATATAATTAACTCGATAATTTGTTTACGTTGCGGCGGACATGTGTATAATCTTTTGTAAATTGTGGGGTGGCGGACGAAGTATATAATACAACCCGTCTTTACTTCGCGTCCTTTGAGTTTTCATAATTTGTAAATTTTATCTATTTTGATGACGTCACTACTCCATGTCCGTTTAGTAAAAAAGTCATATATTTTTGCGTTTATGCCATACCATTCTATCGAATGTAGTAAATATTTGAGGAATAATATAAATCCCGTATCATTTCGATGTTTTTCATTGCACAACACGTTGTTAAGGCATTTTAAGCCGCGCACCAACACTGTAGAATCAGCTGGTTGCGGAGATATTTTCAAACTATTTTAATTTAAGAGTTAGGGACCTCTTTTTTTAAATCTGGCAGCACATCCACCGCCCAACTGAGACTAAGGTTGTCCATGAGCGGCGTATTCTTAAAACTTAAAGAAGGCCCTTTTCATTCCAATGTATAAAGAATTACAATAAATAAACTAAAACATTAGTTTAGGGGGTCGTGTTTATCCACTTATTTGTACTTTCAAATTTCAATCTTGTTATTGTAATATAATGAGCGCTAGTAGGGTCAAGTGAAACCCTTAGCCACTTTCTCTGATATACTTTCACATTATTTTACTATAGACTAGAATTAGTTGTTGCGTCTTCTAAGATATATTTTCAAACCGAATTATATACATATGAATGTGCTACCAAACTCTTGAAAAAATTGGATTACACTTTTACTTTTGAGAGCCTCGCAGCTAAGTGATTTAATAGGTCTACCATGAAGCGAGAGGTATCGGGTTCGAATCCGGGTCCAGACAATTATAAATCATATATTAATTTATTCGGTCTCTGGAAGGGCTTGACAGTGGCCGAGCGAGTATTTTAATACTGTCACACAGGTGGGACAGCTATGGTGAAGCATTGTGGAAGCCATGTGGACGCAGTAATTGGACCGGGTCGTCCAAATTGAATACTCAGCATGAAACGGTACTTGTACTGTGTTTCTCCAAGTTAGTAAGGATATCGGAGGCCCTTAAAAATTCCGCTTAAACGGCGTAAAAAGCCGGCAACACAACCAATGCGCGGACTATGGAGCGGTTGTCCATGGGAGGCGGTATTCTCTTACCATATAGGACACCCGCCTGCTCCGTTATCCGTTATACTATAATAAAAAAATAAAGTGGAGCGTCGATTATCCAAACGTCGCGTCGCTTAACCGAACGACCGCTTATCCGAATGCCTTCGCTTGAAACCCGCGCGAGCCTCTCTCACGCCTTCCGCACTTGCAGCAGTGCTCACTTATACTAATTGTTGCGCCACGTTCATGTCTTATTATTATTATGTTCAGTTCAGATAATGAGGATGAAAAACAAATTCGATGCTTCTGAAGCGTTTACTTGCATAGATAGTGCCTTACGTTGGTTAAAAAGACAGGCTGAAAGCGACCAGTATCAAATATGTCTTTATAAAAGTACGTGATCGCCTCGTAAGCGTGTAGACTTGCTTTGGCAAACTAAGTATAAAGGTTTCTTTTAAACTTTAATTTTGTTGGACCTAGCCTAGTACGTACGTGTTTTACTACAACATTATCTGTACTTGATTTTGTTGAATACCTATTTGTGATTAAACATATAGAAACCACATTTTATTTACCTGTACATAAATATATTACAATAAATAAATGATTTTTTTTACTTTTTCTTCTTTTCTTTAAAGCTGAATCAATATACAATGAACGACACTAAAGGAACTGTTAATTTTATGGCGTTATAGAGAGTTGTTATTAAATGGACAGAAGAAAAATTAGAATTAGGAAAAGAAAATATATACTTTAGACTACTGTTAGCAGTTATGTACATAAAAAAAGAATCGTAATTGAACGTTATTGCGTATACTCTTGTTATTTTTGTCTGACGTCTTTGGCTGCGCCAATAATTTTATTGTATTTTATTATTTGTAAACAAAACAAGAAAGAATTTCTTAAAAAGTTCGGTATGTATTAAGTCGACAATCAAGAAAGCAAAAAAAAAGTACACAGCTTCGCAGGTACTAATTCTGGCAATTTAAAAGATAATTTTTATTCCTCAACTGAAATAGAGAGTGGTGCTATGAAGCGTGTATCAGTGTGTAGAACAACATATAAATATAATTGAATGTTATTTCATACTATTAAAATTGTACCTATTCACTTACTATAAGAATTAAGCTTATATCTAAGTTTGTAATTCATACACTGAAATTTTTTATGTTATTTCTTATTAAACAATATAAACAATACAATTGAATCTCGTTCATTCCTTACTTTTAAAATTTCGAGAAATATTGAGTATAAGAAATAAAAATGGTTAGAAATATTTGTAGTCGTTTAGTATTATGATTCAGTAAACATCGGACATTTGACACCGAGTAGCAAGTATTGACATCTGTCAATTACTGATTCAAATTATAATTTTAAAAAATAACCTTAAAGTGATTTCAATAACAATTCATTAAACATGAATTTTTGTTAATTCAATTTGCGTATTAATTAACTTCGAGGCTTACCTTATTTTTTATCTAAAAACATGAAAGAAACTCAATTATCCAACTCTGAAAAAACCTTTGTTCAAAAAATTATAAACGCTGGACACGTGAGTTTATATTTTAATAAAATAGAATAGCAAATAAACTTTTCGTATCATTATTCTAATAATTTCAACATTTTTTTAGCGTCTAGACGGAAGGAATTATAATGAAACTAGAAATCTTCAAATCGCTTTTGGTTCAGAATATGGAAGCTGTATTGTTTCCTTAGGAGACACAAAGTAAGTTGCTATTAAACAGTGCTCTTTTTTATTGTAAGAAATTGGCATATTAAGCCTAACCCTACTTGTTTATTATTTACAGAATTTTGGCACAAGTATCATGTGAAGTAGTTCAACCAAAACTAATCAGGCCAAATGAAGGAATCTTGTATATAAATGTAGAAATCAGTCCTATGGCTGCACCACAATTCGAGGCTAACAGGCAAACAGACCTCACAGTATATCTTAATAGATTATTAGAAAAATGTTATAAGGATTCAAAATGTATTGATCTTGAATCCTTGTGTATTGTTGTTGAAGAAAAGGTTTGTATGGATTATATATCTTTAATGCTTTGTATTGAAGGACATAATTTTTAATTTCCTCTTTAAATATTGGGACTAAGCATTATAGTTATTGTCATTATAATCATTATATTGGATAAGTCCTATTCATAGTTCAGATCAGTGTTCAAAATTTTTCTGAATCTGGTAGAGCAGCTACTTTTTTATTAATTTCTAAATCTGTGAAAATCAATGAAGATTAAGTTAATTATTTAATGATATGAGAAGTCAAGCCAACATTTTAGTTCTTCACTATCAAATCAAAGTTAATTTTCTTGCAACCCCACTTACAATTATTATAGATCCCCATTTTTTGTCATGCCCAACATAGACCCGTAGAAGTCTACTTGGGGCCACTTTGGTAATTACTGGTTTGATTATAAATGTATTCAATATGGAATAAATTATAATCTAATAATAGCTACTATACATTTCTTTTACATTTTAATCTCTTCATATTACCTATTAATAACATTTATTTCCAGGTATGGTCATTAAGAGTGGATGTTAAAATTCTAAATCATGAGGGAAATCTTATTGAATGTGCCAGTATAGCTACATTAGGGGCATTAGCACATTTCAAACGGCCTGATACAACAAGAGTTGGAACCAAGGTCATAATTCATTCTGTAGCTGAAAAGGATCCCATTCCTACTGTTTTGTATCACTACCCTGTATGCTTGACATATGCAATTTTTGGAAGCAAGTAGGTGTAGCTAATAATTGACCATATCAAATCATCAGATTCCCTTAAATGAAACTAAAGCTTATTATCTGAACTCATTTTTAATATTTAATTTTCAGTATTCTTCTATCAGATCCCAGTTATATAGAAGAAGCAGTGTGTATGAGCATTTTTGAGGAAGGCAATACTGGTGGAGGCCTACTTGTAGTTGGTATAAATCAATATAAAGAACCTTGTTTACTAGATTTGACGGGCGCCGCCATCCACAATGTTAAAATAGTACACAAAGCAATACAGAGTGCGTCAGAAAAAGGAAAATATGTCGTTGAAGTGTTAAAGAAGGCAATAATCAGTGATGATACATTACGGTAAATATATATTCGTCGATTTTTGTTGCTTTAAACCATTTCCTGGAAATATACTGGGTGTCACATTCGAATCAGTTAGTATGGGAAACTAGAAGACATTAAGATCTGTTCTGAGGAACTATTTCAATTTTTTAGTATTTTCTGTGTGTATTTCTTTACTCAAAATGAAATTTTTATTAATTTCTTGGTTTAAATAACAATTCTATTTTCATAAATTAAAATATAACAATAGATTTATGATCAAAAATAACTTCCACGACGTTAAAAGTAATTGAGTATTCTGTGCACCCATAGTATCAGTTTTGACGAGCCGGACCAATTAGTGCGTCAGCATTGCTTGAACATTTGCGCTCACACGGGTGTGACATTATTAAGACACTAGCCCCGCCACGGTCATGCCCTTCCAGAGACCGAAAAAACTATAATTTATAATTGTCTGAACTGGGAATCGAACCCGATACTTCTCGCTTCGTGGTAGACTTATCAAACCACTTATTTTGATATTGTTTCAGACAAAAAAGAGTGCGGATAAACTTTGGCGATATAATAACAACTGAACACAAACAATCACTGACCAAAAAAGAACTTAGCATTTGTCTTAAGAATTATGATGCCAGTGATGTTAATAAAGATAGTGACGTCGAAATAGAAGATGTTCAAATAATTGAACTCAGTAAATATGATGGTAATAATATAAATTTTTTATATTCAAGTATGAAAAAGCCTTAGCTATAAATAGATGATATAGGCCATGAGGCTGAACCTCTTCCCAGAAACTATAGTGATATAGGTACTGGATTTGATCCCTGGTATATAAAATGAATAAGTTGTAACTATTCGGTCTGTGGAAGGGTTTGACAGTGGCCGAGAGAGTGTTGCAATACTATCAATACCTCCGTCTCATAGAATATCAGTATGAAACAGTACTTGTACGGGTTCACTGAGTGAGTGAGGTTACTATAGGCCATTTAGGCCGGCAACAGTACCGAAACGAAGTTGTTCTTTTGACCTCTAGCCATCAAAGACTCAACCAGCATTGTCCACTATGTACAAAAGAAAAAGATTATTAAGAAATACATTTTACCATTTATGTATCCAATTAATTTGTTCCAGTCTTCATCCATTTGAACATTATTATCTAATTAAAAAGGTTTTATTATCAAATTTAAGCTCAACATATACAATAAAATATAAAAGACTCACAATTCAAATATATCCTTAGAACAATACTTAAATGCAAATAACTTCGGATTGTGGCGCAATTGCCCATGAGCGGCGGTGTGTCTAACAATACTTAAATGCAAATAACTTCGGATTGTGGCGCAATTGCCCATGAGCGGCGGTGTGTCTTACCATATAGGACTCACTTGCTCCATTTTCTGCTATGCTATAAAAAATGGCTAACGTTTTTTGAATGGATTTTTAAATAAGATATTCTAAGAGAATATAATATGTTGAAAATATATTACTATATTTATAAAGTCAAGAGGATTTCCTTTTTTACAGAATATTAATGTATGACATGCAAAAGATTACATGCTGCTTTGTAATTTAATTCTCTTTCACAACTACTATAAATTTTATTTTTATCATAATATTTATATCTAAAAAATCTAATATTTTTTTACAGTTGTCCCAACACTGCCCCAGACAGCTGAACTTAAAGTTAAATCTGCTAAATCAGCGTGGATCGAGATATCATCAGAAGAAGATGATTAAATAATAAAAAGAGCTTTACTTTCAAATGTAATAAAAATTACATTTTACATATTATTCAATCTCTTTAACAAGACTTAGTACAGACAAGTTTTCATGGATTGCATTTTATTTATCATAAGAGAAACATTTTGATACATATGAAACAACAGAAAACTCACCCGAAATAAATATTATGAGACCATATAAATGAGTATATTTTGTAATAAAGATACAACATAATACCATTATGCAACGCTGTATAAACTATTTATAAACCATAGTTCATTAAATTAATATTTACAAATTCATAGACAATAACTTATTGTTAAACAAGGAATTAAGGAAGAAAAATTTCCTAATCATACTAAATTTCAATTGAACAGTTCATAAATAGCCACTTATATTACACAGAGTCAGAATTTATTCCATTTTTGTGATCTAGTTTGTTGCCATTTGTTTTTACCATGTAAATAAAATACGTTATAATCTCCTTTTCATTGACTGGTAGAGATTTGAAATGCTTTTGAATTACCTGTAAATGAAATGGAAAATTAAAAACAATGACTATTTTTAACTTTTAAAAGATTTTAAATGCTTCAGGTCTATGCATAAATCTATGTACTTTGATAAATATTACTTTATGAGACAAAATATTTGTAGAACAAAGAAATAAATCATGTGATCTACAAAAGTACTGAGATTTTGATGCTGGTAGAATATGGATCTCCATAATCCCAGTATCTAGACTTTTATTAAGCAGTTAAATTGGGTTGTATGCAACTAGAAACAATTGGATATTTATTTAAATTTTGATTATAACAATACTTACATCTGCTAATTGTGACTTATTAAGTCCTGGCCTTGTTGCCACCTTGTAATGCTTCTTGTATCGCCTTAATGTATTCACTTGCAATTGAAACCAGTCAACTTCGGGCAAATCAACTTCTGCTTCATTGCTGTCATCCTCAGAGTCTTTGTTCCTCCGCTGCTTGGTTCTTGCACACTGAATCATTGTTTTATGGTAATCACAGATGTATGTGTGCCTCGCCTGTAAATAATAATTTGCAAACATCACTTTGAACTGAATTGAAAAATATAAATTGAAATGTTTAAAAACGGTTACTTACTTGATGATCAATGTTAAGTTTGAGATTTTTTATGGCTACAGTCTTCTGTATTCGTTTACTATATGACGCGTTGCCAGCTAGTCGCCTACATCGGTCACTGTCATCCACAAGGCAACATATTTGATCAGAATTACCTCTTGAATCTTCTTCTCCTGTACTAAACCCGTTGTTCATTTGATATTCCCGTTGAATCATATATAACAGGTGAATAAACGAGCTCTTTGAATTCTGTTTGCTTTTCGACGCACAGTTCAACAGTTTTCGTATTCACACAGCTTTCGGATTGAGGTTATACGATGCATTAACAGAATTCATTTTTAATAAATAATACTACAAATAACATAATACGCTCTCAAAAAATTTCAAAAATAACCACTACTGAAACAAAATTATTCAATATACTACACTTTAACCAAATGTAATAATGTCCATCCGCTTATGTTCAAAAGAAAAGGCATTTATAACACTAGCCGAACAGTTTTGAAGTATCCAAATATATTTGCTAAAGCATTAAACTTGCTAAGACTAACAAAAAAAGTGAATCTTATTGTAATCTATAACAGAAAATTGATGTTTTTCACGAATGATCCTCTACGTCTTACACTTTTAACAAGCGAAACAGCAATGGCATTTTTTTTACTTTTTAGCTCAATTCAATTCGCCCGTCACAACATAGAAACACACACATAAAAACAGTAGGCCGTGAATATTTCTGAGTACCATTTCATTTAGTCATTATGCACACGCAATAGCGTATAATTTCGGCTGTACTCTTCAAAATGTCTTTTTACTGTAGTTCCACACAAATGATTCTGGCTGCGTTAGTGTGAGTGCATTTCTATTCCTATACATGAACACGTACTTATAGTTAAGTATAAACAAAAAATAAAGCCGAATCGCTCACTGTGATTGGTTGAAAAATGGCGGGCTTTTCAATTTGCACGAATCGGATGCTCGTGCAAATGACATCGACTATTCATGTTTTTGTTCCGATGTACGGCACGAAGTTTCCTACGTAATAAGCGCTGAAATCGTGTGATCGCTTTGAATAATACAGATATTGCAGTCGGTGAGTAAAATCTTACAATTTTTGTTACGTTTTATTCACTATTGTTTAAAATTAAACAATTATATGTGATTGTTATTTACGTATTTATCTTATACAATTCACGTGAATAATTTTTGTTGAGATATTTATAGTTTTACATTCTAATTTTGTAAGCAAATGGCTGCCGAGTGTTGCGACGAAGTAGTGTTTAGTGGCAAACATATTATAGGTACATAGATGTGAACTACAGTATTAAAGTTGAAATCTATATTTACTAGGTGAGTGTTAAGGAATGAAATTTACTTGTGTAATTTTGATATATTATGTAATTACATGATTTGTATATATAAGATACGGTGTCTATTTATTATTGAAAATAACTTACAACCTTCAAAATGATTATTATTTGTATCATACATGAATGAATAGGACTAGCAATACCAATTAATGACAAATTTTAGAAAATAAACATTAATATCTTTGCCATATTACTTTTTAAAATAGTCTATAATAACTTTGTAAATAAATTGAATACAATTTATAATTTAGTTTTTGTGAGTGAGCAATATGATCATATTAAAATAGATATCTGATATAGTCTAGGTATTTTAATGTGTCTCTTATTGTTTTATGTTTATAATGTTTTAATAATTATATATAATACTGTAAATAAGTGGGTACAAAATTAAAAGCATATTCAAAACCAATTCAATTGGCTTTTGTAACCTTATTTGTTTCCATATCTGCTGCGTAGGTATACTATACTTAATTGCAGGATGTAAACTAAATTTTTGCATTATCGTTGCTTATTGTATGAGCAGATATTCACGAAATTTTGAAATTTTTGAAAATTGCGTGCTGTCTTGATGGAAGATTCTCTATTACCATGAGTATGATTCTGCTATAAAAAAACATGATTAATATGTTAGTCTCTATTCTCTATCTTCCTTAGTCATTGAATTACATAAGTACAGCTTTCATTTTTTCTATAATGCTTGAATTAATTAGCTCAATGTGCAAATATTAAGATGTGCAGCCGCCTTAGGCCGCCGGCTACCAGCCGGGTTCCCTCAAAGATGGTCCCCAAAATTTTTCTTAATGAGACACCCTCAAAGGCAGGGGATGCAGCTTCGTAAAACCTCTTCACCAGTTGAGCCAGATCGACGTGGCTTGCTCCCGCACCCGCCGTGGTTTACTTTTGAAGCTATATTTTCAAAACACGAGACCGCAGCTTTTGCGGTTTTGTTGTGCCTATTATAAACGTTATTATAACTGTTGGTTTATTTTAAAAACAAATAATTAAAATGTCTTCTCTCTTTTCGTGGGACCGAACCGCCGTGGCTGCGGGTACCGCGCCCGTAAGTACCTACCTACAATTTTTCCGCCGCGAAATTAAATGTAAATTCATTTTTTACATAACTATCTTGGTTCTATATAAACGTTGGGCTCGCAACCGTAGCGGGCGCGGTAGAAAATTGCTTCGCGAGTTCTGGGCTATGGCTCTCGTCCGGTTGGTCTGGACCGCGCGCCATTCTTCATTTCACCTATGCGACACCACGGGCCGAGTTCTGTTATAGGCCTCCTTTTTTTCGAGCAATATATTTTCTTGATATATTTGACCAATTCAATCACCTTGTTTTAACAGCACGTGCACCTGCTACGTTCTTTTGAAGGGCCGAAAAATATAACTGCATAGATCCTTCGGAACCTGTGATCACAATTATACATATAGCTGTATCAATTTTTAAATTCTTTTTATATCTGGTATTGTAAATGTGTTTATGTCTATAGCACCTACAGAGATACCTCCTATATGGTAATAGAACACCGCCTCTTACGAACAACAGCACCACAGTCCGCGCATTGGTTGTGTTGTCGGCTTTTTACATCGCTTAAGCGGCACTTATAAGGGACTTTTTAAATTATAATTGTCCAAATCGGACTCGATATCGAAATCACTTTATGGTAGATTTATTAAATTACTTAGCTACGAGGCTCTTAATTTAAATGAATTTAAAAGCTAATGAAATTTATTTAAATTTATTATAATTTAAAATAAAACAAATTTATTTAAAATATACATCTTTCATAAAAGTCTTTATTTTACATAGGAACAATTTCTAGCTAATATAATTATGTATTTGTACTTACATTTACTTAATAATTATTTACTTAATAATTAACAGCTGCCAGTAGGGATATTTCCAAACAAATACGACTTGGGGATCTTCAAGAATAGAGCTTACACATCCTTAAAGGCCTGCATCTCCCCCGCGGCTCTGCAAGAGCTAGTGTCCATGGGCGGAAAACCGCTTGCCCTAGGCGAGCCTCCTGCTCGTTTGTCACCGATTTTAAATATAAAAAAAAATAATGTAACGTAGTTAAAATTTACACATCGAAAAAATTTCAATTTCGATCTGTTTAATATCGAATTTAAATTTTTATAAGTAAATTTAAATTTGCTTAAAAAGGTTTATTATTTATATTTAATTTATATTAAATTTCTTATATTTTATGTTTAAATTTTGATGTTATATTACTGTATGATTATATTGTGTCTATGCATAAAAAATTAATAAAAGGTGCAAGTTTAATGAGATAATTGCAAACGTACCATTGAAGCAAATCAAGTGAAAGTGATGCAAAAAATGTAAACAAAGAATGTTTTAAAGAGAATTCAAGGGCCTCCATTGGATGTTGGATTAGATTATAGGAGCGCTATGTACCTAATCTTATTGACCGGTTACAGCTTGTATTCTTTTCGGGTATATGCCGTCTCTCTCTCTTGTGTATGTTCTCGGGGCAGCCGCTGCGCGTTGGGGGCGCCACAATACCCGACCCATAGCGTTGTTAGGCGACATTACCAACTGTATTGACTTTTGTACGGGACAAAACGTACGTGCTGCAATCTAGGCACATAACGCCGGCTCTCTTTATCCTTACAAACATAACGAATCTCGTATATTATTTAATATAAACGGTGTTTGATTCTTTTAAATCATGTATTTGGTGAAACGAATGTGAGTCTTTGTTATAAAATTTTACATAGCCGTTGAATAGAAGTGTATCGAATAAAACGTGTAAGCTTTGTGTTGTGCTGGTGTTATTGTAGAGAATCAACGTGGAACATGGATTGATAGTGATACGAAATATATTAAATAGTTGGGAGGATAAAGGAACTGGATACAAGAAAGCGGGGTACGTGATATGGGCGATCGGGGCGCGACGGGGGGCGCTTGGGGTGCGCGCGACGATGCCTCGTGGTGGTCTGGAAACGCAGGTGAAATACAGCACCAACAACAGATAAATGAGGAGATTGCGAGGAGTACAGCAGCTGCAACTCACCAATTGTACACTTACAAAGTGACGGGCGGGTTTTCAAACAACAGTGGCGATAATTCAGCGCCCAATTTTGATTATCGATTAATAGCTAATTCAAATACGCGGGAGGAATCTCCACAGCAAAATTGGTGGTATGCAGCTGGAACAGTTGAAAATCAACAAACCTCATCACCTACGGTAATTCACATGGTTATTTTGATTTTGCTTTAAGGATCAGCCATGCCTTTACGGTATACCGGAGCTTAATCATTAAATTCATTTATTATTTTAACATATGCTACGCATAATATTAGTGAATTTTAATGGAAAGCTCATAAATGCTCAATAATCTTGTCTTAGTAATATCACTTTCAATAACTATTTTCAAGGTTAAGGTATCTACGTATTTATAAAGTTCGGTGAGTCGCTCAGAGCGTTGACCCTCAACATACAAGTTTAAATTATTACAACATCTAACATAAATACTAGTCCTGGCTTTAATTTAAAGAAACTGCAGGCTCGATTATAAATAACGTTGTTATAAATTGTTTTCATGATAATAATGCAAAAATATACCACAATTATACCTATAGGTACTTATTTACAATTAATGAACTGATATTTTTATATAGTGTTAACTCTATATAACGACACTGAAGGGACTGTGCATTTTATAGCGTTATAAAGAGTAGTCGTTAAATGGAGAGAAGAAAAGGTGGATGGAAGACAAGCTAAACCAACTAAAGCCAATTGATTTCGACGCTTTAG
>DWCF01005426.1:0-14276 GCA_018230265.1 Delias oraia
GTCGCTAAGTCCACTCGGGTGAGCTTTCGACCGGTCGCTCAAAATCATAGAATAAAATCAAATACTATTTCATTATTACTATCGTCCCTAATAATTTAAAAAGTTACCTTATTTGTAGTAAAAACCAAAAAAACATAAATATAACGCTGCCGATAAATCTTTCTTTGACTTCAAACAGAATTTTTCTGTTTATTTATTTTATATAATTGTTATTATGCATAGTAAATTCAAAGAAATTTTATACACTATGAATTATTAATGTATGAACTATTAATTATTGACCACATGACTATACCACAATAGATACCTTGGCAATATAGCATTGTGGTTTGTAAATGATTGTAGAAATACAATTATCTTGTGAAGCGATGAAACGGCCTCTAATATCCTCACTGAGCGTAACAGAGTAGAAGCACCATTGTAAGTACAACTACCATTTCACGCTTAATACTCTGTGAGCCCGTGGTATCACTTTTGATGAGCCGGGCCTATTAGTGAGTCCGATTATGCTTCAGCATAACTCTCCCACGTGTGAAATATTCATCCGTACAACGTATGGTTAAGTATTGAATAGAATTTTAATACAATATTAAAAGTATTACCAATCTTACCACTAAAACATATAATCATCATAATGCATTTTTATTTAAAAAGTTTTCTATATATTTTAATAAAAATCTAATTACGGCTATATAATTACAAATGTTTACAAACGTTGTTTTTTTTAATATTTTTACTATCTATCTTCAGAGTATATACCTTACAATGTATATCCGTGATTCCTTAATTTGTAATCTTGTATAAACACGTAATATAAAACTTATAATTATTTAGAATAATTATTCTTAAAAAAAGATCAATAAAAATATCCCACATTCTATTTTTCCACATAAAACAAGTTTATATTTATGATATTCTGAGAGCAGATTCTATAAGAATGTAATTACATCGGCTCCACGGGGGTATGTGGATCGCCTTTGGAATTTATTGATTGATAGTTGATAGCGAAACGGGTAGACTAGTACCTTTATATATTTGTTCAATGAATAGAAAAGAGTGAACTTGTTAATTACTAAGGTGTAGTCAAAAATATAAATCTTACATTATTTCCTCTGATATATTAGAACTACCTCTATCATTCGTTTTCATATTTTTTATGTAGAACTTTTTTATTGAAACGGTAGTAAACGAGTAGAAGGCTCACCTTATATATGCCGTCCTCCGCCCATGGACATTAAAACATCCGTTTCCATTCCGTTCATCATTTGTAACAAATGTAATTTAACGTATAATGTAGATGAATCCTTGTTCAATTTTTTATTACTGAAAACCCAGTTTTCTGTAACTGAGATGTTTCTTTAAAACCTTTAAAAGCTGTCTAGTTTTCAACTGACTGTAGCACCTTAGCAATACTAACTAGATGCTTTTCCATTACAGATTTAACTTTAAACCCTACACATTACTGCGAAGCTTGAAAACTTCAACTTCAGTTCACAAACTTGGTTATATCTTTGTCGTTATATATCTCATATATAACAACAAAGTATCATATAATAACAAAAACTTAATTTTAATACAAATACTTTATTTTAATAAAATTTAGTATAGTAGTTATACATAGAAATAAAGTGTTAATATCCAAGAATAAAATTAAATTAACTCGCGGAAATGCCTAAACTTCCCCACTTAAATTATAAAGCCAATCATTATCAAAACTTAGTCACCGACTGTTCTGGCGTATCGACGAGGTCAATAAAATTTATATTAGCTATAAATTTTTTCACCTTCTGGCCTCGCAGATTATACGTTCGCCTTCATCGGGGACGGGAAATTCTTATAAATCACACTCGTAGCATTATGAATCGTTTCAAATTTCAACACTCGATTGCCACCCCGTTCTGCTCCGATAATTTTTGTTATAAATCGTAGAAGATTGCCGAGCCAAAACAAAAAATATTTCTATCATTACACAATTACTTTAATATGTTGTTAGCAATTATCTGTATGATAACAGCACCGTGCTCTTCCGCGTCCGCGTCTCCCTTGTCTTTTATAAGCCGCCGCTTAACCTCAACGTACGATCTTCTTAAATCTGTGTTAAGTTGTAAAGATCATATGGCCCGCAGTAAAAAGACATTCCAAAAAAAAGTCGCCCTTCTATTGCCTACCGTTGTATTCTTTATTGCTATTGTTTCGTATTTTTGTCTTTTTTTTTTTTTTTATTCTATAGCAGACAACGGTGCTATAGCAGGTGAGTCTCCTATATATCGCTATATATCTCCTATATATAGAACAACCGCGTCACAATCCGCGTATAGGTTGAGTTGGCTTTTTACACCACTTAAGCTGCACTTTTAAGGGCCTCCGATATCTTCATATCTTCATTCACTCTGTGAGTCACTCTGTGGGTTAGTACAATTACCATTTTACGCTTAGTATTCTGTGAGTCCGTGGTATCACTTCGGACTAACTGGCCCAATTAGTGTGTCAGCATGCTTTAGTATGTCTCTCCCACGGGTGTTATGTCAAATTGTTATTATAAATGTTTTTTTTTTAAATTAAATAATGTAGGCTCCGCGAAATCTATATTAATACGAAAATGTGTAAAAAATGTATGAACAAACTGGTTTTGTACTTTAGCCTTTCTATGCAAGTGAATGTAAAAATAAAGAAATAATTTGAAGAGTACAGTACAGTAAGAGTAGTCTACAATTACTGAATAAAATACAATACATGTACTTTTTCACGCTGATATAAAGTTAATTGGTTATTAAACACGGCGGCAATTCTAGATAATTGAGGGTTCAGGCAAGGTCGCCTTTTTTAAACTGTGTCGTTAATGTTAATTGTGCTCACATGCATAAGTAGAAGGAATGGCTCATTCCTTGCTCTAGTTTGGTAACTGGAGTATATAATGAGCTATTATAAAGAGAGAAGCCAAACTCGATGTAGAAAGTATAACAAATGAGCCAGGTCTGTAATGAAAAGTAGCCGCGACAAGATTCCGCACTTTACGCAAATTGCGCTGTGCTCTAAGGTAATTTAAACCTATATATTGAGTTAATGGACTAAAACCTGGCTAAAGTACTAAAATTCCTAAAAGACATGGTAAGACTTTGCTTTCGTACATTCTTAGTGCGATCACCTATTTGTACATTTTCATCATTTCAACCGTAAGACGTCCACTGCTGGATATAGGCCTCTCCCTTGGACTTCCATGAATACCTGTCGGAGGCGCCCTTGGACTTCCATGAATACCTGTCGGAGGCGCCCTTGCATCTAGCGTCTTCTGGCGACCTTTATAAGATCGTCTGTGTAATGTATTTTAATGAGCATTGACTTTCCTAACCTAAACATGAAAGCAGCATTTTATTTAGAAATCTCTCTTTATAAGAAGATTTATCAAAGTATGTGGTTTAAAAATAAAATGAAACTGTTTTTTTAGATGTAAACATATACATAGATTGTAATTTCGCCTAAGTATGAATCTCTAGTAACATCTAAGATTAGTCACATGCTATGTCAATAAGACTAACCATATATTATTGAAGGAATGACAATTATAAGTACCTATAGATAAATGATTTAGAGTATAGACAGAAGGTATAAACAATTATTATCAGAAAGATTAGCACTTTTAATAAGGGAAATTATATAAAAGACGCGTAATAATCTCATAAGTCTGCAAAGTGCCGATCGTATCCACCTCTTGTCACCAATACCCGCTTTGTTTATTCAGCGCCGAACAATGACGCACCGATGAGGTAACAAAAGGGAACGTATAGTAATTTCCCTCTAACAATATCCATTTGCGTAACTACGACTATTTTGTAGGTTATTAACCTTTCAAATGTTATGATATTTTCAGAGAGCCTCGTAGCTTAATAGTTTTAGAAGCGTACCATGAAGTGTGAGGTATCGGGTTTGAATCCAGGTCCGAACTATTATAATTTATTCGGTCTCTGGAAGGTCTTGACAGTGGCCGGGCCGGATGGAGCGTCTTAATAGTGTCGCACCCGTGGGAGAGTAATGCTGAAGCATGCTGACGCACTAATTGGGCTGGCTCGCCTAAAGTGATACCACGACCTCACAGAACCTCTTCACGACAGCGTGAAGCAATACGGCGTAAAAAGCCGGCAACACAACCAAAGCGCCGACTGTGGCGCGGCTGTTCATTGGCGGCGGTATTCTCTTAAAATATAGGAGGCCCACCTACTCCATTGTTCGCTTTAGAATAAAAAAAGTCGCTCTTTGCTACCAAAAAATCCATTACCAAAACGATTAATAAGTAGTCCGTCACAACAGTGATTAAAATGGAACTAAGTGTTTTGGTGGCATCGCAACAACGATCGTGTCAGGTCTTGTCATTTTCTTTAAACTATATTTTTTAGGTTGTATGAGAAAAATCATTAACTATTCACCAATGTGCATAAAAGATAGTTATATGAATGAAATTTTATCTAAATTCATAATAAAACTTAAGTAAAATTTCCACCTTGATACTTCTAAAGAAACTACGACTCATAGTCGTAAAATACCCTAAAAAATAAAATTTCGTTTGACAAGTTCCATATCAATGATTAAGATAATGGCGCTATTACTGCTTTCATGACTTAACAATTTGTATAAGGATTATTATTAATTCTAAAACATTCTTTAATTTGTCTTAACATATTTAATCACTACAAAGTTAGTGCACCAAAAAATAAGATATACATTTCCTGACAGTGACCCGTTTCGGAATTTCTTTTTTTTTCTTCTTATCGTTCCTCTCACTAATTTTGTAGATTCGTACATTTTTGGGTATCTAGGCATTTCAAATTTCTAGCTACTTCAGGCTTTTTTTCTAAAAAATTTTTATTAAAAAAAATTATTTTGTTTAACATATTTTTTATGCCGACAATGGTGCTGTCGCTGGCTGAAATGTCGCTGAATTGCGTTTTGAACTCTCCATCAAACTTTGCATAGAAATAAATTATATCCGACGAGTTTCTTTCTTGTTAAATCTTTTAATTTATTATGTATGCTGACTCTTTAAATACAATTAAGTAACAAAATATTTGTGCCTCATACACAGGTGCTTACGTCTACTAGGAACCTCTAACCATATGTATCTTTATATAAGAAATGTGTTATAGAAGATTTTAATTTTCCAACCTTACAAATTAATATAGAGACCATTATAAATCCCTACCTCGTTCATCCATTACATAGCTAAGTCACTTGTTTTAGCAGTAACATTCGTTTCACTGACCTTCTCGATTCCCAGTTGAACATCCCAAACTTAAGTAGCCAAGCCGTGAAGGAGGGATTAACCCTTATAAGCTGACTGGTATTCTTCCCAACCTGAATTAGGAATTTGTCAAGATAATACCATATCCGTTGGGTAATGTAAGCTTCTTTTCATTTTTAATTAGAGATTTTTTTTAAATAGTCCACTTTTTATATTCTAGACAATTTGAAAGGTAAAAATATTTATTAAATGAATTACTTAGAGAAAAGGCGCTTTACACAAAAGGTTTACAATAGTAAGAATATACAATACTATATGTATTTGTATTATTTCTTAGGCAATATAAAACGCCATTTTAATACTAATACAATAATATATATGTAAACAAATCCAAATCTATCGTAATAATTCTACGATAAACGTTTGAAATGTTTTATATTTTAACAAAAATTCAGAGAATATTTAAAATCAGATTCCACTTGATGAGCACTTTTTGAAAGGTTTACTAAAAAAATTATAAAACACTCAGTATTAATGTGCCTCAACGCTTTCTCGGACATAATGAAACTTTCAATAAATATCAAAGAGGAATAAATAATTTAAACTGTAGCCTAAGATAAACGCTGTTATATTGCAAAAGTTCAGTGATCTTTCCACTTCGGCATTAGGCTTTCTTTTGTCTGTTACCGTTTCGTTACAATCAATATTCTCAACATTTCTGAATGACTTGGTACTTTGTAATTGACACAGCGAGTAAAGAGGGATGCCAATCGAAGAAAGTCTTAGCTTCTGATCAGAATACTAAATGACTTAGAGTTTGGTTTTAAGATCTTCGAACCTTCTTAGTGTTAGCATAGTCAGATAAAAGGATAAACTTCACTTACAGCCAACTTAGACTGGAACTAATCATAACTTACTTTAAAACCATCTTTACTTTGCTGAAAGTTATATTTTTTATGCCTTAGGGGACAACGGAGTAGGTGGGTCTCCTGTATGCATTGGTTGTGTTGCCGCTTTTTACGCCGATTACAGACTCTTTTAAGGGCCTCCGATGTCCTCACTCACTCTGCGAAACACAGTACAAGTACGCCGCTGAATATTCTGTAAGCCCGTGGTATCACTCCGGACGAGCCTAACTATAGTATATTTAAATTAGTACCTACATTACTGTATTTGAGATAATAATATTGACATCTCATAGCAGGAATGCGGTAATGTATAATCGTTGATAAACTAATTATATTTCTGATAGGATGGGATGAAATCCATAGTTTAATGGTTATTCTATTTATCAGATAATAAACATATACTGAAATAAGATACTTTTTATTTTAATGTAACTAGTGTCTGAACTGTCTAAAGCGTTACAAGGGTTTCATACATCGATTGAAGTAAGGGAACGATGTAAAAGCGTTCTCTAATATAAGGTGTGTTTTGTTACAAGTGGTCTAATAAAAGGAGAAAGGGCTGAGCGAATTGTCTAAAAGAGAATTGAGGCTATAAAATGTAGTATTTGATGTGAGGAAATTACGAGAAACGAGGTAATCCTAAATTCTATAGAGTATCTATAGTAAGAGATGAATCAAAATATATTTTATAAGATAGGTTACAACGACGCAGGTGGGCCTCCTATATGGTAAGAAAACATTGCCGCCCATGGACAACCACGCCACAGTCCGCGCCAATTAGTGCTACAGAATATGCTTTAGCATGGCTGTCCCACAGGTGAGACATTATTAAGACGCTCGCCCGGCCACTGTAGAGCCCTTCCAGAGAACGAATAAATTATAAATTAAATTATAATTTATAAATGTCCGGACCGGGATTCGAACCAAATACCTCCCGCTTCATGGTAGACCTATTAAACCACTTAGCTACGAGGCTCTCAAACATAATAAAATAATTATATACTTTACCCAATATAGTTAATGAAATTACAACAGATCAACTGTTTTTAAGCTTATTTCAATTCAGTTTTTGTTTAGAAGTAGATTTACTGTTCTACCCACCCGTAAACTTATCTATATAAATGTATGAATGATTCGAAATTGTTAAATTCATTAATTTATAATTTTTTTGAGATCATTCTATTATTTTTTTTTATTGAATTGCTGGCAAACGAGCAGCAAGCTCACCTAGGGCAAGTGGTCTCCGCCCATAGACACCCTCAGCCCTTGCAGAGCCGCGGTTCGTTGTCGGCCTTTAAGTACTATTTAAAGTAATTAAAACAATAGAGCGCGGGTGATAAAGTTGTTTAAATATTGGATTACGTTGCTTAACTTTTATTTTTTACTTCTCAACTACCATTAAGTATATAGGCAGATAAATTTGCCTTTACGAGTACTATTAGGAACCGTAAAATGCGATAAAATATTGCGCAAAAGTTTTAATCTACTAAAGATTCAATAGAGTGCATTGTGAAGCATTGAATGGTATCACTTATTCATGTCATGCTAGCAGCTCGTAGACTTAATCTCATTTCCAATTCCCAATACTTTGAAATTTTCACAGCGCCTTCGCATTTAAAATAACACTTTAATCAACAAAGTACTTAGAATAAAAACTAACGAAGATGCTAGAAAAAAGTAACTGTTAAATGTAGGTATAAATAATAATAATAATATTTATCTACTATATAAAATTCTCGTGTCACAATGTTCCTTCCCTTAATCCTCCGAAACAGCTTGGCCGATTCTTATAAATTTTTGTATGCATATTTGGTAAGTCTGAGATTCGGCTACTATTTATTTGTTATAGGCCCGAGTAAGAGATAACGTTTAACCACTAATCCTTATTTTTTAATTGCGATCTAAACATTTTCAGAATTTTCTTCTTTTTTTTTATAGTATAGCGGACAACGGAGCAGGTAGGTCTCCTATATGGTAAGAGCACATCGCCGCCCATGAACAACCGCGCCACAGTACACGCATTGGTTGTGTTGCCGGCTGAATTTTAAAGATCTCTGATATTGATATCTGAGACCTCTGATATCTAATTTATTTAGTCTCTGGATGGCCTTGACAGTGGCCGGGCAACTGTCCGGGCCCGTGATAGAGCTATTCTTAAAAAATAAATTGTGAACATCAAATGTTGTTTAACAATGAAAAGAGTATGCGTAAAGAACCAAATAGAAGACCCACGCTAGGGCTAGGGATGTCCAAGATGGACCTAGTTTACTTGCCGATTTTAAAAAAAAGTTAAATAACGATAGGTCAGATAATCAATCAAAATGCCAATTTTTTGTTCATAAACAATAAATTTCAAATAAAATTCATTTAAGTTTTATACATAGCGGTTGGATTATTAAAATATCTTTAATTTCATTTCTTATTAGTCAAGTAGATATAAATTAGTCGTTAAAATAAATTATATTTTAATTCCAGCCAAATGTTCCCTCAAATTTACCCGAATACAACACCGACGTCAGATGTCTTTGTTCTCAACTAACTACGGCTTGTTAGGAGTTATGACTACAAGTACCTAACACTTGAAACCGAGTAATTGTATCGTTTTACATAGAACGAAATACCGTCGGTCTTTGCCACAATAGTATTTCGACTAACAAAAGCAAATACAAAACGTTAAGATAAAATTGCCTTAGATATTGCATCCCTCCAAACGTCAGATATAATTCTGAGATATAAATTAACGAATATTTTTAACCATTTCTACCAAGAAAAAAGGGTATCAGTAAATATTATATTAATCCGTGGCAGAGCCATGCTGAAGCATATGTGGACGCACTGATTGGGCCGGATCGTCCGAAGTGATACCACGGGCTCACTCAACGTGAAACGGTACTTGTGCTGTGTTTCGCTGAATGAATGAGGATATCGGAGGCCCTTAAAAATGCCACTTAAGTGGTGTAAAAAGCCGACAACACAACCGATGCGCGAAATGTGGCGTGGTTGTCCATTGGCGGCGGTGTTCTCTTACCATGTACTGACCCAGCTCCTCCGTTGTCTGCTATACTATAAAAAAAAATAACGAATACTTTTAACCATTTCTACCAAGACAAAAGGGTATCAGTAAATATTATTTTTATAAAAGTACTTGTTAATTAATTTTTCTTTATGAAACTATCTGTTGACACGCTAACCTTATCGGAAGCTTGGAAAAAGGTAGAGCTGTATTATCTTTTTGTTAGAATAAAGTTAACGTGACAAAAAATTAATATTTATATCCACTATGCTAAATGAAATTCGCTCGGTGAATGACCTTTTGATAGACGCTGTAATTAAATGGTTTATGAATTTAGTTTCACACATTTTGTGCATGCAATTCTCGATATGATTTCAGAGGAGTTAAATTATTGGTTGGATAACTACAGAAGACTGGTATTGAATTAAACATGTTGCCCGCTTGGATTTAATTTCACATAAAGGAACCTACATGAAATTGACATAGACACACATAATAATTCATAACAGATGTAAGATTATATATTCTTCACAACCGGCTTGTTAAAAAAACAAACACACTTTTGTGCGTAAGGCAAGAAAATTTGAAATAAATATAAATGTTGTCCATTTAATTAAACAGCCCATTGTCTCAAACCAATGAATAGAACCGAAATCCTATTTAGCCGTCAAGAGTTTTGTGCAATGAATCTTTGTCTTGCCCATATAATATTCTGGCAACTTGCCCGGTCACCATATGAATTTACGATCAACTTGATTATGTAGTAACATTGTCAGCTCTGAATTATTTCATACAACAACGATGTTAGCCACTATTTGCTTTCAAAATTAAATAGATCTCTTTACCTCCTTATCTGTCTCTCGTTTAATATAATCCTTGGCTGCCACTGCCAATAATTCGAACAATAGGTACATTAATGAAGACATATACCTCATATAATTCTCATATCTTAATTTGCTATTAATTTTAGAGTATATACTATATGTTTTAAATCGTTGTAATATTTTAAAATATATTTTCCAGGTGGCAGATCAAGAAAAATGTTCACAAATTTAAATATTAGAGTTTATTTTAAAGATACAACATGTACATATTAAGAAGAAAATACAATAAAAGTGGATTAAATACGCTCTGAAAAAGATTTATTTTCGTCGTTCCTGTTTATAACGTGAATAACGCCTAGATGCTGAGTGTTATTTCATCTTAAATTCTTTAATTGTATTCCAATCTCGCCTTTGAGCCGTTAAATTCGTTACAATTGCGAACTTGAGATGTCTCGCTGATTTATTTTTTCAAAGCTTCGTATTTAGGTATTAATGAAATAGGATTTTAATACGAAATTGTTACTTTAATACGCATAATGAAATCAAGATTCGCCATCTTAGGGAGTTTTTTAGTGAAATCTGTTTACTAGATGAGATGTTTTCTTTATAGATAACTATATATTAAGTGAAATGAAATTGGATTATTATGAAACTAGTGTTTCATTATACAGTGTAAACTCTATATAACGACACTGTCGGGACTGTGCATTTTATACCGTTATAAAGAGTTGTCGTAAAAGAGAAGAAAAGTTGGATGGAAGACCAGCTAAACCAACTAAAGCCAATTGATTTCGACGCTTTAGGAAGTTTGTCGTTAAATCGACGTTACATGGAGTTTACACTGTATATAAATTGGCACGGAATTCGAAATTCATATGAATTATAATCAATAACTATGTTATTGTTACTTATAATTAGGTTTTTTACTCAAATATTAACGATTCTTGTAAATATGTATAAAATTTGGGAAAATCTAATCTGTTATGCCTGTATGAATATATATACAGATTTTCGTTGAGGACTTAAGTAGTGAATATTATATTTAAAATTAGTAAAGAAAGCACTAAGCAAGAATGCTTATTGATTTCTTTACTAATTTAATGAGAACATTATGAATAAAAGAATATGTTTCTTTATTATTTTATACAGACAATGTGTAATTGTAACTTGCAAATATGTAGGTAAGTAGCATTTTGTACAATGACATAAATTCTACGCCATTAACTATGAGGAAATAAGGTTTCCGCTCCGTTATTCCTGATGTCTTGGGAGTGGTTCACAGTAGAAAAGTCTATATGAGTGTTCAAATTTTATGTTGGTAAAAAATCAAGATTATACAACTTAATTTTAATCTATTTAGTTTTTAAATAACTATAGACTGACTGATGTTAAGCTTATGTGTCAAATAAAATCTTATTTGTCAACAATTTGGGACAATGTATTATTATTATTTCTTTAGATTGTCTAAGATTTAAATCTAAGTTATGTACCTAAGAGACTGTCAGATTTATCAGGTTAATTAAATATATTTTAAGTAACTTGGAGCGTAACAACCAGTTGTTAGATAAATTGGTATAAATTACATAAAAGCAAATGCATTATTTTAAAGCTCCGAAACCTAATAGACAGTTTAATTGATTTTCACTTGATTAATTGGTCCTCTGTCGTTAGATATTTCCAATCGATTTAAATGAATTGTATTGCTTCATAACGCTCTGTTGTCTGTTTTTGTGTGAAAAATCAACTTTTGCAAAATAATTATATTAATACTTCATTTAAGAATTGCTTAACTTTATCGCTTAACTCATTCAACTGTGTTTAGGTATTCCCTTCTGTTAAATAATCGTGACATAACAATTAAATACTTAGAATAATTTGTACCACAGGTCACATCTTTAATAGGAAGATATAATAATGTTTTAAATTTCATCAAACCGCTAACATGCAGTTATTTTGTTATAATTCTGAAAAATAATACAAAGCTGCTGCCTTTTCACTTCTTTATATGAGCAAATCAAATATATTTTAATATTCTAAATCCTTTAATATATATTATATGTTTTAAACCTTCCATTAGTTATAAATTAAAAAAACTTGTAGTTGCCCTCCAAAAAGATATATTATGTTAATGTTTATACACTGCCCTTATGTTCTAAGATCATTCAGCATTAAAAAGATGCCATTTCGCTCATATGTACAATGACAGCGATAAGCGAGACAAAATTCAAAAGAAGGAATATTGATTCCTTTACATATTCATGTATATTCTCGAAGAAAATTGGCTTATCAAATCGAATATATCTATTTATATAGATTTAATTACTTGAACATTCGTTGATTGACGTCTGATCTAAGTTTATAGACTATTCACTAAAGTATATCAAATAATTAATTTGAAAACTTTTAGTTGTCCTTATTAAATGTATTAACAAGTTTGTAATATATAAATAAACATTTTTATCAAGATATCGTCCACTTTAAAGTATAAATACATTATTTTTGCTCTTATAACAAATTTTTTAATAAAACATAAACAAGAACATTTAGATAGTATTTAAATTCTTTGAAAATCGTAATATCCGTCAAAAATATTGAAATATAATTAAAAGCTTGTGAATCACTACACACTCGGCCATCCAGATGCATTCTCTCGCCGGAATACTTAACATATCTTTACCATTTTTACCATGAAAATCGACAGTTTTTCTATTACTCTAATAAAACATCACAATATACTCAGCATGAAACGGTACTTATACTGTATTTCGCAAAGTGAGTGAGGATATCGGAGGCCCTTAAAAATGAGATAAATGAATATGAACATAGAAAAATGTAACAAAATACCTACTTTTCAGAAACACCAGAAAGTCAATCAGTTTTTGAAAATTTTAACAATCCGAAAAAATTGGAATGCGGTTACGTAAACTCTCAAAGAAAAAGCAATAAGTATTGTACTCGATCTTTGAGAGCTGAGAAAGCGCTTTTAAAGAGAACTATTTGAGATTTCCATTTCGCTGCAAATCTACGAAAGGAGCACTCAGGGAGCAGTTGACGTTGGATCCCGATAATATCACGGGGACTGTTGCATAATCGTATTGTATGACGAAAATTTTATAAAAATCTCGCAAATTTTCAAATATGAAATTACTAGCTGCTGTCTGTCACTCTCTGAAAAATCTCTCGAGATTAAAAAATATTTTAAACTGATGTTGTACTGTGGTGCACTTTAAAATAATAATAGAGAAGAAATAGATAGGCTATTGTTTCCTAAAAGACATGTCTATCGGAGCATATTATATTCGTGTACTTAAATACAAACCCGATATTAAATCTAGGTCTATTCACCTGCAATGTGTGGTCAGACAGCAATTATTATCCAATAGGGTTATTAAATAGTTAGGAATCACATTATAATCACAATAATAGAAAATACTAAATCCGTCCCCAAAGTTTTGTTGAGCCACCGCGCAGATAACCTGAACTAACTTTATACCAAAGGCAACGATTCATCTATCATTTTTATTATGAAATTATATGTGTTCAAATAGAATACATATTATATACGCTTCTAACTTTCGTATAATAGGTTTATTATGTAAGCATATTCAACATATTTTACCCGTGGAAGAGCCATGCTAAAGCATATGCTAACATACTAATTGGGCCGGTTAGTGCTACCACGGGCTCACATAATACTCAGTGTGAAATAGTAATTGTACTTGAAACGGTGCCTCTACTGTATTTCACTGAATGTGTGAAGATATTGGAGGCCCTTAAAATTCTACTTCAGTGGCGTAAAAAGCCGGCAACATAACCAATGCACGGACTATAGCATGTTTTTCTATTTGCAGTGTTTTTCTCTTACCATATAGGAGACCTACTTGCCCCGTTGTCCGCTATACCATAAAATATATATATTTTATGTATATATGTACATGTGTCTTTAAAACATTTTAATTAACTATAGATGGTTATAATTACAAGGGTATTAATTATACCTTGTGATAATAGTTCACGTAAAAGAGGAGATGTAGTGTAGGTAAATCTTGTTAGCAATCTCCAAGCCGTCATCGTAAATTATCCAACGTAAAAAATATAAAGTAATTCTTTAACGTTTAAATCGAAATTAAAGGAACCATTAAATTGTATCAGGTCACTGCTTTTCACAAGTTAAATATTTGATGTATTTTTCAGTCTTTGAATTTTTCAAAAGTTTTATATATTTCTTACTAGTTTGGTAAAAAATCTTATAACTTTTGAAATACAAGGCACATAATTTTTTGACTACATCTTTTTTT
>DWCF01005427.1:0-14274 GCA_018230265.1 Delias oraia
TAGATTTCATTTCTTATTTGACTATCTTAGGTTGGTGTTGGAATTTTATTTTTTGTATATTATAAAATTTCGTCATTGCACCCTCCAATTGTGGTGAGGCATAGAGTCGAGCGCATTCGCCATTAATGATTAAAATGAACTTATAATTTGTATTAAAAAGATTTCAAACCAAATTAACACGTTATAACAAATAAAAATTTTTTATTAATTTTTTTTCTTTGCAAAAAACAATGAATAGAGCCTTTCTTATTTTTTTTAATACAGAAGTACTTGTATGTGTAGTTTTGACGATTCAAAGTAACTTTGTATATATAATATAATTTTTTAAAATTACTTTTGTTTGACTAAAACAAATCACTACCAATCTTTCTCGTCCGAAGTGATACCACGGGCTCACAGAATACTCAATGTGAAACTTATGTGTTTCGATAAGTGAATGATATCGGAGGCCATTAAAAATGCCGCTTAAGTGCGTAAAAAGACGGCAACACAACCAATGCGCGAACTGTGGCACCGTTCTCCGCTATACTATAAAAAACTAAGTACTTCTGTACTCAATCCATCTGGTACTTTGTCCTTTATCGTACTCAGCATACAAACAATGTTCACTTGCAGCAATAAAAAATGAATTTGAATTGTTAATGTTGCAAATGACGTGACATAGCTGATTAGGAAGTGTCATGAATGACGTAATCACAAAAATATGTCTACATTGCACACAAAGCCTTCGCAAATACAGCTATATTTTGAGATTGGGTTGTTAATAGCTCTATATAATATATACACAAATCATTAAATATTGCCAGCTGAAGGCCTCCAGACTGACCTGTCTTATAAGCAACTCAAAAGTTAGAGGTACCGGGTTTGATCCCGGTCTGAATAAAATCTATATATAGTCGGTCTTTGAAAATTTGACAGTGCGATTGTTTTAAAACTGTCTTAGCCTTAATTGAGCCGGATCGTCCGAAATGATACTACGAACTCAGAGAAAGTACTGTTTCACGCTATGCTTGTAGTATTTCGTTGGTATAAAAAGTCGATAACACAATCAAAGCGCGAATTGTTGTCTATGGGCGAGTGTTTTATCATAAAGGATACCCGCCTACTCTGTTAAATAAAAAATGTTTTTTGTATGTTCTTCTATGATCTAGGTCAGCGATTCCCAATCTATTTCAGCAACGGACCCCTAGGTATTCAAGGACAATTTGCCCGGACCCCTTACTTAATATTTTATTAACAGCAAAAAAATTGTATTTAATATTTATTTTAGTTATTACGACTTATAGTCCAGAGATGACAACGCGGACCCCCGTACATACTTTGCAGTCCTCCGGGGGACGGACCCCAGATGATGTAACACTGATCTAGGTATTTTTGTGAACAGTCAGTAACTTTATTTTTTTTAATATTTATTAATAGTATTGTGGTAATTGTGTAATATAATATTTTAACCAATGACAATGAATCTTATAGAAATAGATAAAGCCTTCATACATTTTATAGCCTTTTTGTAGCGTGATGTCTTATATCTTTATTTCGGTATCGACGGTAAAATAAGGGTAAACAAATTAATTTAATTAAATTTCTACCACAGTTCAAATTCAAATTCATAATCATAAGATAGGAGTCTTAATTATATTTGTGATCATTGTTGATAAAACAGAATGAAATCAGACAAGAGCAAAATGTATAAAGTTTATTTCAAACTAACATTGCTGTTCTGACCGGAAATTAAACTTCATACAAAAACTTGTAAAACTGTTTTGCAGAATGCAACATACTCCGTATAGAAATATCTATATATTATAAATGATTGCGTGTTTTACTTCTACGTGTTCGGAAGCCATTGATCAGACTGTGTTTAAAGTTATTTGGAGACGCTGAGAACTGGTTCTGGCACAAAAATCTATACATAAATGCAGTTTTAAGTCGTATAACTTTAGTTTTTTTACACTGTTATGATGACAAATTTGAAGAATTATTATTAAGATTTTCAATTTTTTATTTACAGTAAAGCCGATAACGGAGAAGGTAGGTCTCGTCGATTGTAGGAGGTCAACGCTGCCTTATAGACAACCGTGGTATAATATACGATTTTTTTATAAATTACATTTACAATAATTATTTATTTTATATTATAAATTAATTTCAAGAGCTTCCGATATCATCACTCAGCGAAACATATTACTGCTTCACGCTGGTATTCTGTGAGCTCGTGGCATTCTTCATCATGTTTTTCGCATAGGTAAGACTGTTAAGAGAATCGCCCGGGCACGTCAAGCCCTTGCAAATATCTAAAAAATTATAAATTTTTATTTGAAGGTTTCGAATCCGATACCTCTTGTTTGCAAATTAGCTACGAGGCTGTCAAAAAAAATCAAATTTAATTTGACACTGATTTCGAAGTTTCGGGTGATATAAAATTAGCTCCGTAAATATATGTTCCAAAATATGTACAAAGTATAAGGCGTCAAACTACCGCCATTTTATATAATAAAATAAATTCTAAATATCTCTGTCACTCTCTCACTGGTGTAGATTTTTTTTTGCAAGAACGGGACAGAACACTTAAGATCTGATTTTGATATTTAGAAGGCTTATTTAAAGATATAGCGAAACCTATTTGAAATAGTCGTCATTGATTATGCGGTGTAGGTATTTTATTATTAAAAGCAAATGGTACACATCCGACATGAAACGATAATAAGGATGTAGTATGTACTACTATGAATTCTTGTGTACAGTACAATTGAGTAATTTAAGGATCATCATGGATTTATTTATCTTTATATGACATTATTTTACGGTATACCGGTCTAATATTTGGTAAAAGAACACCGCCGCCCATGAACAACTGCGCCACAGTCCGCGCATTGATTGTGTTGCCGGATTTTTACGCTGTTAAGGGCATTTTAAGGGCCTCCGATATCCTCACTCAGTAAAAGAGAGTTGAAATACCGTTTCAAATACAATTACCAATACACGCTGAGTATTATGTGAGCCCGTTGTATCACTTTGGACGAGCCGGTCCAAATGTAAGCATAAAAAGCATGTGACTCACCAATTCTGGGTAAGACATGTTCATGATGCTTCATCATCGGTAATGCAATTGGTCCAGGAATATCAGAGAACCGCTTGTGTGGCTTAGCAATGGCTGGTGCTAGCGAGTTATGGCGCTGTGGCGATGTGGATGTCCTCCCAGTGGATGAAGTAGAAACGCGGCGATGGCGAGAGAACCTTAAAAAATAAATTCTTATAAAATTTGCCATGACCCCCGAGAGTCCCATTTGGGTTCAACGGCTCAAGGGGACTTTGGAGCCGGTGATGCACTACTTATCTACTTCTCTGATTACAGAAGAGAGTTGGTATTGCACTCGCTAGAGTACTGAATTCCATATATCCCCGCTCAAGAAAGTGTGTAAATGCATTTCATCACGGGAAAGCGCCATAAAACACACGATTCATGCACTTTATGAACTATATGGAATTCAATATAAGTTCAAGGGCACAGAGGAAAACCACCGTGTCTCATTAGCCTTATAACTGGTAGCTGTAACTGAGACGCAATTATAATTCTTTTGCGTCTTATTTTTACTTCGTTATGGTATAGGTCCGACTATATCTTCATGTTTAATGATTCTGCAATATTCAAAAAACAGCCAACCAGTTTGCATTTGAACCGTATTTTTTATTAAAATTTGCTAACATAGACTTACTTATTATAGATGTCCTAAAATAGTTACATACGGGGTGGTTCGTGAGAGCCTTATAGCCTAATGGTTTTAAAAGTGTACCATGACGCGAGAGGTATCTGGTTCGAATCCCGACACGGATACTTTAATTTATAATTTATTTGGTCTCTGGAAGGACTTGACAGTAGCCAGGCGAGTATATTAATACAGTCGTACTCGTAGGAGAGCCATGCTGAAGCATATGCTGACGTACTTATTTGGCCGGCTTGTAAGAAGTGGTACCACGGAATCGAAGAGGGAAAACCGTGGAACGTTACTTGTACTGTATTTCGCTGAGTGAGTGAGGATATCGGAGGTAAAAAGCTAGCAACAACCAATGCGTGGAATGTGGCGCGGTTGTTCATGGGCGGCCGTGTTCTCTTAATATAGGAGACGCACCTGCTTCTTTGTCCGCTATAGAATAATAAAAAAAGTATATTTATGTAGTATCGGAAATGGTGGTGTTTGATACTACTGAAGGGATATTATTAAATGAGGCATAGTTCGGGTGATAACTTTAAGTATGTTTCCATTTTTTACAGAATAATATACTAATGATGACTCTATCGTATATACTGTACTACAACCACGCTATCGCATCCCGAACGATCTCTCAATTCAGCATCGTCCGGCTTCGTTGGCGTCGCGTCGATAACTCTCTGTTACAATCGCTTGGGCGAGAGCTCCCGCCTTTGTTTCTACCTGAGCATCCCGAAACGCTCCGGAAATGCTCTCACAAAAACTTGACTATTCTATCGACATCTGCTAGTTTCTAAGCCTATCCTGAAATGCATTGTTTATGAGAAACAATGCCGTCAACATATTTATGAATACAAATAGCTTCGTTCCTACATTTTCCTCTTCGAGCATTTTATTGCTTTAAACATCGGCTAATTTCTAAACGTACCCAAAATACATTGTTTATTAAGAACAAAAGAGCCTAACTATTTATGAATACAACCTGTTTCGGATTCTACATTTATGATACATCAATAAAAAACGTCATATGCTTTTATAGCGAGCAACGAATTCGGCAGGTCTCCTCTTTGGTGACTGTTGACTATGGACCGAGACACAATCCGCGGTGTTCTGTCGGCTTTTTATGTCCTTTTAGCGGTATTTCACTACTCCGATATCCTCATCCTCACACACTCAGCGAAACATATTATAAGTAGTTAATGTCAGCATGGTATGACAACAAGACCGCTCGGTCTCTGGCTTCTATCTATTTCATCGTAAATATATTTGATCTCGCTACTTAAATGTGAAAGTGTATCCATGAAATGTTCGCAGAATTTTAGAAAGTCATATATGATTTAGCTTAAGCAGCTTCCTGATTACTTTCTAAACTCATTTCATAATACTGAGATAAAAATTAGGCTTTGATTTAATATATTACTATATTCATTATTTCAAACATTTGACGGTGGAACGCTTTTCCTACCTCCTCGTTACCATAACTTCATTAAAAAACTTAAAAAAGTGCATAAAATTATCAAGGAACTTGATGACCGCTGAACAGCCACTTAAGTCAGAGGCATACCTATATCTTAAGGGCCAAAAAACGTATCCGTAGCCCAAATAGGAGAAAAGGTGCCCTTTGGGACAGGACTTCTTTATGGTAAGAGAACACCGCCACTCATCACTAATCGCGTAACAGTTCGCGCTTTGTTTGTGTTGCCGGATTGTTACGCCACGTAACCGGCATTTTTTAGAGCCTGCGATATCTTCACTCACTGTGCGAAAAACAGTACAAGTACCATTTCACGCTTAGTATTCTGTCAGCTTGTGGTATCACTTCGGACGAGCCATCCCAATTACTGCGTCAGCATATGTTTCAGCATAGCTCTCCCACGGGTGCGACTGTATTAAGACACTCGCTCGGCCACTATCAATCACTTCCAGAGACCAAATAAATTTTAATTAAAGTATCCGTGTCGGGTTTCGAACTAGACACCTCTCGCGTCATGGTACACTTTTAAAACCATTAAGCTACCATGCTCTCACAAACCACCATGTAACTATTTTATGACATCTCTAACAGCTAGTGTATGTTAGCAAATTTTAACAAAAATTTGGTTCAAATGCAAACTGGTTGTCTGTTTTGAATGTTATAAATATCAAAATTCGCTGATGCAGTACTGCAAAGGTCAATAAACTCGGTTTATTGACCTTATAAAATGCACATACTGTTAAATAAACGAGGTATTTTCATATAAATTTGCAGGCATTTAATTGTTAAAAATGGCTACCATTATTATTACATTACAATTTATCTTTGTTCATTTTCTTAAACAAGATACCAATGTATCTGTAGATAATCGTAATCTATTCAAAAATATTGCAGAATCTTCATTTAATATGAAATCTTTCAAATAATAATTAAAGTGTTGTGACTTCGAATATTTAATTATAAAAAAACTGTTGATCTGAACGATTTTATTAAATTAATAATTAAAATCATTTAAATGTGATTAATATTTAGTCATTTGAATTGCAACACAGCTACATTGATAATTGTGGCGTGATTGTCCACGACAACAGCAGCAGGTGAGTCTCCTATGTGGTAAGAGAACATCACCGCCCATGAACAACCGCGCCAGTACGCGCATTAGTTGTGTTGCTGGCTTTTTTACGCCAGTGAAGCAGCATTTTTAAACGGTCTCCGATATTCTCGCTCGCTCAGCAAAACATAGTACAAGCAGCGTTTCAAGTACAACTAATATTTCGCGTATAGTATTCTGTGAGCCCGTGGTATCATTTCTGACGAGCTGCCCTCTTTAGTGTGGCCGATAAACATTGTTGATACTTTAACATTATTGTCATTTAGTTAGTTAGCAGTTAGATGGTTTAACACCATTATAATTTGAATTAAATATATATTTAAAACAAACGTTTTCTAACATTACTTTTTTAGACCGTCAGTTACAGAAGCGAAAAGTTTAGGATGTCATTTAAAGATTTAATTAATCTTATTCTTGGTTCGTTTTAGTTTGAAATAAAATTCAATTAATAAACAATGAAATATATAACTTGATGTCACCGCGATAAATTGGTTTTATAAATAATTATTAAATTTATAAATACTTTTGGAGTTATAAAATCACAGGCTCAATTGTCAGAAATTAATGTTCTTTTTACTTAGTTACATGCGCTGTCGTTAGTAAACTATTAATTAATAATTAAATGTTAATCATTAGTGGAAAATTAGTTTTATAAATATTTTTTTATGCTATAGCAGACAACGGAGAAGGTGGGTCTCCTATATGGTAAGAGAACATCGCCGCCCATAAACAACCGCGCCAATAGGCGCATTAGTTGTGTTACCGGCTTTTTCGCCGCGTGGCACTTTTAAGAGTCTCCGATAAATCACTCTGCGAAATGTGTTACAAGTCCCGTTTCAAGCTGAGTATTCTGTGGGTATATTTAATTTGATTTAAATAGAAAAAGTAACTTCTAAACATTGTCGTAATGTGACAACGAATAAATAATTAATAGAGATAAATTATAATATATTCATTTTGAATTAAACTTATTTTAATATTTATAGCTTCATCAGTTCTCTAAAACTATTCTTTTCTACCACGATTCTTCTATAAATATATAATCTACCGTCAAATTTTAAATAGAATTATTTACTGATATGTGTTCTCAGTATAAAACAATGAATAAATTAATATAAATCATTAGTGATGAATTAATTTTATAAATAGAAATAAGATTTATAATTTTTTTAAGCATCATAAAACACAGCTTCGTTATTACTCTGAAACTAATTCAACCGAGATTATTCTATAATATATAATCATTAATATATAATATACAATCTACCATCAAATATTCTTTAAGATTCATAGTAACAGCTTCATCAATTCTCTTAAAATAATATTTTCTACCGAGATTATTCTTTAAATATATAATAAACTGTTAAGTTTTAAATAGTATAAATAAATATAAATTGTATAACTTACATGCATTGTCGTACTAAAACAGTTGATTTGGCCATCCTTTATCCTTTAACATGGAATCCACAGCACAAGATATAAATTACGGCTTCTCTTAAAAACAAGTATGGCCGGCGCGACTGACACACGTGCTATGCGCCAGAGTTCCGTTCAATTAATACGTAGTGTTGTTCACAATCTGTGTCGGTGTTACGTTATTGGCCGATTTCAACAACACTCTGATATTGAATTAATTAATTATCATGTAATTAGATTAATTATTCGTATTTTTATTTCTTAGTTTATTTATTTAATATTTAAAATTTTATATGATACCAGTTAAATTTAGCAGTACAACATATATGACAGTGACAATGTCATCCATATGAGAGACATACTGAAGCATGTGCTGATGCACTAATTGGACCGGTTCGACCGAAGTGATACTACGTGCTCACAAAATACTCTGCCTGAAACGGTACTTGTAGTGTGTTTCGCCGAGTGAATGAGGATATCTGAGACTCTTAAAAATACCGCTTAAGCGGCGTAAAAAGTCGGCAAAACAATCAGGCGTGGACTGTGGTGCGGTTGTCCATGGGCGGCGGTGTTCTCTTACCATATAGGAGACCCACCTGCTCCGTTGTTCGCTATATAATAAAAAAAATTGTAAATAAAATTAAAAAGGTAAATTTAAAAAGGGATAATAAGTTATTTATGTAAATTATTATTTTACAATAAATAATGTATATACAGTCAGAATTTATACAAAATATATCCAAATACAAAAAAAAAAATATTTTTATACGTTAATATTAATTTTAGTTTGCATGTAAATCTGTTTAAAAATGTTTAAAACGAAGTGAGAGGTGTCGGCTTCGATCGCCGGTCCGAATAAAAATGTATAATTTCTTTGGTTTTTGAAACTTTTGCATACCGCGTAAGCGGCATAGAAAGAAGCAACACAAGTAAAACGGTAATTGTGAGGTTGTCGATGGGCGGTGGAGTTTACCATATTGGAGACCCGCCTGCTTTTTTGCTATACTATAAAACTATAGAATAATTTATTATAATAATGTGAAATATATTAAAACGACAATAAATTTCAGACATTAAAATGTATTGATGCTGTCTCAATCAACTCCATAATATCGGTCAAGTAATTTATAGTAAGCAATTCAAGATTTTACCATAAAGAACATTGTATTCTTAGTATAGAGTTTGTAGTGTCTAAAGAATATTGTAGTATTATAGAACCAAACGACTTAAGAAACTAAGTTTACTAAGGCTGCAGGTCGCCTCCGACAGGTATTCATGGAAGTCCAAGGGGGAGGCCTATGTCCAGGAGTGGACGTCTTACGTCTGAATTGGTGATGATGATGAATCTAATGATCTAAATATTTATAAATGATTTCTTTGTTTCGAAAGCTGTTTCATTCCAGAATTAAATCTTTTAACTGGCTTAATTATGTCATGAAGAGAATTTCACAAAACTATTTACAACTTATTATTTGTATACGGTAGTAGCAGTCGATAGTAATAAACATTAAATATCGATAAAAATAATGCAAGCACATCACTGACCGCGGACTTTGGTCCCTGTCTTTGTTTACGTTTTGATTTAATAAATTTCCAAGGTCCCATTGGTATTTAACAAATTATGATCCGATAAATGCAATCAGTGTGCGCGTAGGATTCGAATCGTCAGTAACGAGTTTTGGTCGGTTTTTAGGATGGTACAGTCAGCATAAACATTTTTATTCAATACTCAACTCGGCAGACTTCGCCCTTTCAATCTACCGCGTTCGATTTACATTTTTTATGGTATAGTCGACAACGGAGTAAGTAGGTCTCCTCTTTGGTAAGAGAACAACGGCGCCACAGCCCGCGTCTTGGTTGTGTTGCCGGCTTTTTACGCCTCATTTTAAAGGGCCTCTGATATCATCACTCACTCTGCGAAACACAATACTAGTACCGTTTCACGCTGAGTATTATGTAAGCCAGTGGTATCATTTCGGACAAGCCGATCCAATTTGTGTAACAGCATATGCTTCAGTATGACTCTCGCACAGAAAATAGACATTTTTATGATATTTTGGCCAATTTACACAATAACTTTATATATCACAGCCTAAGTGTTATTCTTATTCTATTCATGGAAGTCCAAGGGAGAGGCCTTTGTCCAGCAGTGGACGTCTTACGGCTGAAATGATGATGATGAAGTGTTATTCTTATGTATGAGTACGGGATACAAGTGGCGAGACCGAATTAAATTCCCATTTTATTGAACACAGTGATTTAAATAATCATCTTTTATCCACAGATATGGCATCCTAGTCTAGACAGATATTTTGTTGCAAAACAAAGGATTGTAAACTTTATAACACAATAAATACTATTTCCTCGCCCGTCGTATAGAGATCTCTCACTAATGTCTCAATAAAAATGTATGTATTCTAGTGTTGAATATCTCGCTGGGTATATTAAAAATAGGAAATATAAGAACCAGGAATGTATTTGTAAAAAATATCTTTAATAAATGATGTTCCAAGTATGTCCAAAATATTTTTTTTATAGTTGACAATGGAGCAGAAACGACGCCAGTGTCGCCGCCATTTTAACCAATTAAAGCGGCATAATTTCAAGAGCCTCCAATATCGTCACTCACACGAAACAGAGATTACAAGTACTGTTGCACGCCGAGTATTCTGTGAGCCCGTGGTATCACACAGTATAGCTCTCTCAAGGGTAAAATAATGTTTTTAGTTTTATTATCTCTTCTAAAAGTTGGTAGGTATTATGAAAGGGACATCGAATTGCAACGTGCGCCAGCGCACGTAACAACGGCCGCAATTCTCTCGTCAGGTAATTATGACCTTAAAGTTTATTACTTCAAAAGTACAAAGTTGACAACTTAGCCCGTATGATGTCAAAATACAATCTAACGTAAGATTTATGTAGAATGCAATCGCTAAAACACCGGCAATGCAATCGCGCGGTATCCATGGGATAAGCGGATTTTCATAAAAAAATAAGAAAATATATATAAAACTAAAGTAAAATAAAAAAACTAAATTTTAATTAATACATTTGAGAGCAGTTTACCTTTTTTAAGAAAACGCTGGTGAGTTAAATCCGCGGGTACGTTGCCGGCCTAAAAATCTATCTATTCCAATATAAACAGTGTACAGATATTAAAATTATCATAAATATACTACTTAAATTTTAATACAGTTTTCTTATTCTTCTAGAGAATTATTTAGCAATTTAATAGGAATTCAATATTTCATCAAAACCCGAATCATAGAAATTTATTTGAGAATTTTAATTTTTTAAATATGAAATACATTGCTTGCTCAATTTGAGTCAAAAACTCAGAGGGATTTGATAATGTAAGGTTTCTGTTTTCTTAAGATAATAAGGTAAATCCCCAGTAATTATGAGCGAATTTGAGGCTGTTGAAGGTCTTCAAAATTAATCTAAGTGCTTGTGGCGCAATTTTGAAAATCAAATATAGAACAATAAGGTATTACGAGTTAGTGATTCTGAATAATATATTTTATTATAAATAAAAATAAAAACTCAAATTATATAAATCTACCCGTTTATTTATCGAAATTGGTATATTACTTTAAGATCTTCGTTGTGTCCGATACTTGTATTTGTGCACAAGATAAGGTGAAAAAAAATACGCCCTGAGTCGCTCAGCGAGCTATGGAAAGGGCTATGCTCGGATCGCTGCGTGATCAAATCAGAAATGAGGAGATCGAAAGAATTAGCAAAAAAAAAGGCCGAAAAGTGTTACAGTGGTGACCACGGACCGGCAAACGCAGCGTGAGACATCCACCCACAAGGTGGACAGACGACCTTATAAAGGTCGCCGGAAGACGCTGGATGCAGGTCGCCTCAGACAGGTATTCGTGGAAGTCCAGGGGGGAGGAGGGAGCAGCAGTGGACGTCTTACGGCTGAAATGATGATGGTGAATATTAAAAATGTGTCTTTCAATGTTTTATCCATTCGTTTGATAGGCTATTTGTTAAAACAAATTGAAATAAACATAGATCGAATTAAATCGAATTTTTCATTTAAAGATCGGTTATAATCATGCTACCATAAGAGAAAAAGAATAATTATTACAATTAAATATTTTATAAACTATGTTTGTTTTCATGTTTTATGACGTTTTATAAAATTTTATCGTAATCCTGTCTGTATCTATATAGATCCAATTATTGCACACTTAAAACAAAATTATGAGGACATTTTCTCTAGTACCGTCATTGAAGGTAAAATATGTACCTAGCCCGGCCCTTCTTGTAGAAAAAGTAAGCGTTAGAAAAAGTCACTTTGGTCGCTGTTCAGCAAGGCTGCAACATAATATTCGATAATATATTAAATAAGGCGTCACTACGGAGAAGGAATGAAAAAATGTACAATAAATTTTGACTTATCAGACAGTAATGGCAGTTAGTAATAACATAATTACATATTATTTTAATTAATTTACAGTAAAACAAAGTTGTAGGACAGTATCCCACATAGGGTCTTTCACAGTTTATGGGATGTATATAGTTTAACAATATATTTGTACCGCTGGGAAATTATAGTTTAGATTATTTCCTCTATTCAGTGTCTCGTTTAAACTATCACAAAAGTTTAGTACAAATGTAACTATGAACAAAATATGTAACTAGACTACGAAAATTTTAAGTTCTTCATTTCAGCCCTAGGAAATCCACTGCTGATCATAGGCCTCCCTTTTGGACCTCCATGCATATCTGTCGGAGGCGCCCTGCATCTACCATCTTCCAATGGCCTTTATAAGGTCATCTGTTCATCTTGTGGGTGGAAGTTATTCGTTTAAGTTGGATAAATGCCAAGCAAAAGATTACAATAATTCAAGAAAATCGTACTATTTCAACTAAAAGATTTATTTTATTAACTCAGCAGTTTTAGTGGCGGGGATGAATTTTGCGACACGATTCAATTTCATGATTACATCCAGCGTTTCGGAGAAATGCACGTGGAATAAGAAACTGGGCCATTCGAATATTTGTAAGATTATTTATAATGTAAGCATAGATTAGAGAATTTTTAAGTAGGGTCTATGGTACTTTAAAAGTTTCCTTGATATGATATATAACGCATTAAATTAACATTCTTCTGTATAACTTTAATATTTTACAACTGAGCATATTTAAAGCATTTAGTGCTGCGCGCCGCCTCTCTATACGACTTGGAAAGAAACCTAGCTGTCTCTGAAAGGCAAGCAACGCACTTGTGACCTAGAAAGGGCTAGAGTTGATGAGCATTCTGCTTTGTTTGCCTACGGATTTTCATAAAAAAATAATGGAAATGGTTTAATTTATATATGTTATATTATATCTATCATTAAAGAGCATCTTTTTTATAGAAATAGTGGCAAAAGAAGATGCTTACGTAGGATAAGCGGTCCTTCGCCCATGGACACCCCTAAGCCCTTGTAATGCCGAGGGTGCGTTGCCGGCTCGCTTGTACGCTCTTATATTGAAGGTTCCCAAGTCGTTTTAGTTTCTATGTCATTAATTCAGTATTTCAAATAGGTATCAGTGCCATGTGTGACAATTTTTATGCAAGAAATTATTTAATTTTTTTCTAAAATATTCTGTCCGTAGATATTTCTTTCTTAGTAGTTCGGGAATGAAAATAAATCTATCTATAGATGATAAACGTTAAACGCGCTGGTATGTTCCAGTAGTAATTCGCTAGGTACAAGTTCCCGTCGGGCCTAAGTAACCCGTTTCCGGCCCCGTCGCCCTACGTCGTCATCAATTGTACTGAATGAATTGTTATTGGTCAGGCATTGTTAAGTTTTAATAGAAATGGCTTTATCGTGATTATATATAAATGATATTATAATGATATAAAATCTATTAATAATATATTATTATATCATAATACAATGATATAATAATATATAATTAATAGATTTTATATCTAATCTATTAATAATATATTATTGTATTATGATGTAATAAAATATATTATTAAAACGATATAAAATCTATTAATAATAATTAATAATAATAATTAATAGATTTTATATCGTTATATTTTACGGTTATGCGGGTCCTCTATGATAAGAGATTACCGTCACCCATGGACAACCACCCAAAAATCTATACTGATTGTGTTGCCGGCTCTTTATACCGCTTAAGCGATAAAGGGCCTTATATATATTCACACAACGTAACACAGTACAAGATTGTTTCCCACTGAATAATCTGTAAGCCCGTGGTATCAATCCGAACCATACATACAATATCCATCAGTGTAGCTCTCCCACGGGTAGACAGTACAAAATGTGTTAAACTATATACTCGTATAAATGTCAAGAAATTAATATTTATTTAGTTTATTTTTACATGGACAACCGCGCCACAGTCCACGCATTGGTTGTGTTGGCGGCTTTTAACGCCGCTTAAGCGGCACTTATAAGGACCTCCGATATCTTCACTTACTCTGCGAAACACACTACAAGTACCGTTTCACGCTGAGTATTCTGTGAGCCCGTGGTATCACTTCGGACGAGCCGGTCCAATTTGTGCGTCAGCATGGCTCT
>DWCF01005428.1:0-14273 GCA_018230265.1 Delias oraia
ATACCATTGTGGATGACGGAATCGAACAGCCTTTGGAGGACTACAAGTATCGGTTTACCACCCGCTCGCAGAATTTCCGTTGTGATTTCCTGTCCAACTGACAGATCTATTGCGAACACTTTGGACCCTTTGTTTCACTAATACCTTTTATATAAAATAATAATTACTAAAATTACTCCTAACTATTTTAGGTCCGCTATTCATCCTGTCTTAAAAAAATATTCGAAAATATGGCGAAAGTCTTGATTGGTATATTGACTCCAAATATTTCATTCCACATTTACAATTTGGCTTCCGTAGAGTGTGCAGACAGTTTCACCTCTAATCTCTGACCTGAAAAATGCAAAACAGCAAAATTAAACACTTTTGTCGTATTTCTAGACGTTCAGTGCTTTTGACAGTGTGGATCTTGGTATAAGAGTTTAAATGTCTAGATTGGGTGTGCCTAGGCACACATGAAAGTGGATTTTTAATTCCATTAACAACAAAACAATCTTTGCTGGGCATAATAATATTTTATAGGGACCCAAATGTACCTCAAAGAGACAGTGCAAGGTACCACACTATCTCCATTACTGTACAATATACACACGTGAAATTTGAAAATATGTAAATAGGAATGTAAATATTTTATAATTTGCTGATGAAATTATATTATTCAACAGTAATTACAACTTAAATATTTCAATAGGTACAAGTAATATGAACAAGTCCTTATTTCAACTGATACAATATTATAATGATCATTTACGTTTAAAAAGTAACACCTCTAAAAGTGGTTGTTTTTCTTAGCAATGAAGCCTCAAATTCAAATATTATTTATAATTATGAAATTATAGTTACTTTAATTTAAAAATAAATGTTAAAATATTGTCTATATTGTTTAATGGTATTGTAAGAAGTCACTTAGACTATTACTCACTTTAGTTACATGCTTAGATGAATTGTTTCCATGTAATAAAATTAGAAATATTGCACAATAAGACTTTAAGAATAATAACTGGTGTTATGTGCTCAACTCCCATAAGGGTCATCATTCATAATTTAAGAAGTAGGATATCCATTGGTGAAAATAGGCCTCCTCTTTCAACCTACATGCATTCCTATTGGAGGTGACCTGCATCCAGCTTCCTTCAGTGATCTTAAGAAGGTCATTTGTTGATCTTATGGGTGAATTTCCTCCGCTGCTATTGCTAGTCTGTGGACTCCACATTTCCGCCCTCCACATTATTTGCCATCTGCTCTGCGTGCAATGAGGCCTTCTTATTGCCAATTTTGCGGCAATTTTCCAACACTGTTAGATATATTTCTGGAAATAGACTCTTAGAAATTATTGGAAATGATACTTTTTTTCTTATCAATATATTTCACAACCATCATTAAGTAAAGTAGTTCAAAAGACAATAAACAATCATTCGGAAATGTTTTAATTTATGTAGGAAAATACAATGAATATTATTTTATCTACACTGATGGGAACAAAGAAAGTGATTATGTATATACTACTCTTATGATATACATGCAAAAATTCCTTCAAGTTTTATTCAGCATAAACCCTGCACTATAGTGCAGGGTTTATGGTATTTAAGGTAGAGAGGTATATGCAGTGTATCAATAACATTAAATAATTTTTGATTCCTTGAGTTAATTTGCTGCTTGCTTTCTTTAGATGGGTGCCATACCACAAAGGTATCTTTGGCAATGAAATGCATTTGAAGAAGTTAATGCTATTGATGTTAGAAATACAATGATGTTTCTATGTCCAATTATTTGCAATGTATTGACGTCTTGGACGTCTTATGGCTGAAATGATGATGATGACGACCAGAATTATCAAAAGTTGCGGTTAGAAATGTGGGAGAAAGATCAAGATCCGAAATAATATGGAAGCATACAAGAAATCTTACCTGCAAGACCTTACTATCATCATATGCAAGATGATACTGGAGACTTTATTAGTATTATAAATACACTGCGTTTTGGTTATAATCCTGTACCGTAACACCTTGCTCGACATTATTACGAATAAAACCTATTTACATTGTAATTTAAGTGATGGAACTGTGAAGCACATTATTAACGTTTTTTTTTTGACCTCTGTGACTAGCAATCACAATTTTTCCAGTATCGTTATAATGATATTTACATACATAACAATAGATAATCGAACAACGATTTATATAAAATTTTAAGACAGATACAACTAAGCTATGATTTAATATTTTAACCACAGACGAACATATTGCAAAACAAACTACATGATATTTACAATATAGCCATTAAAACAATTGTTACAAGACGAATTTACTTACAAGACACAAGCACGTCTATAAATACATAAAGAATACAGTTTAATATGCATTCATTTATAATAATATAAATACAATTTAGTTGAATGTAATCACAGGCGTAAAATTATGTCTATGTACTAATTATATACTATGAAAATAATAGTTGAAGGAAAGGTTGTAACTTGTAAATGCTAGGTGAAAAAATCCCCAAAAAAATATAAACAACGGGCAGCTTCAAGAAAAATATTTGAAAGTATTTTATTTGAAGAGAATATAGGGTTGTTTCTGCCTAAAGCGACCAGTGCTGCGATTATAACGCAGGTAATATATCGCATGAGCAGTTTACTGAACACATTGAGTGAAAAGACTGTCTTAGTTATTATGATAACTTACCTTATAAATAATGTTTGTTATAAATAATGGAAAGATGTTTATTTTACTAAAAAATATATATTTTTTTATTACAATTAAAAATGTTTTCTAATAAAAATGATTTTATTTCAAACCCGCGTAATTATTTGTACTATACTACTTTTTCTATGATTTTGCAACAAAAGCGCATTAGTGATTTTACACGATATTTACAGAAGTTCGTTAGTTTCTCTATAAATTAATCCCCAAAATAGTAGTGATAGTAGTTATTAACGATGTGCTCTCTGAACTTGTGATTTATTTAATGGTAAAAAAATACAAAATGGAAATAAGAATATATAATAGAAAAAAGAGACATCAAAGAGTTGGTTTCGGCCATATCAGTATGGGCTTAGATTCCTTTGCCTTTCCCTTAAAGAAGAAATTTGATTTTAAAAGGTATCACCTACTAGATATACACTATCTAGATTTAAAAAATTTTTTTAAAACAATTTTTTAAACGACCTTTGGAAACCGGCTTTTTAATTTATACATATACGAATTTTATATGGAATTTAGCTTGAGTTTATTGTATTTTATTGGATTTACGAATTTTCAATAAAAAAACACGGAAACAAGGTCCCTGACATCAGGCAACACTTGTCAAGTCTCGGAAAAAAATTAAATGCAAGCACCACACTTACAATAATAAAATATTTTTTAAGCTTTAGCAGTGTGATATTACATCAGTTTTAAAGTGTTTATAAAATGTGTGTTTAACAAATCCTTTTTTGATGAAGATTTATACTTTTCTTTGAGAACAGGTGAGTGTCAAGGAAGTATTTATAGTGGCCGTGGTTTTAGTTTCTTTACATTTTTTCTTATAACGTAATTTTTGATCAAGTTAAACAATTATATTTCCAATAATAGTAAATATTTATTGTTGAAATCTTATTAGAATAAACAATAAGAATTTTTAATTAAATTAATCCATACTGGATTCGTTATTAAATTTGCGTACTTTACTTATATAGGTAAGTTTTTTTTTTGTAAGCACGGGTACATATCAAGACTGTGGAGTGAAAAAATATTCTCACGCTTTGTGTCATTTTATCTCGCATTTAAATTTTTTTTAAACAAGTTATATTTGATTATATACCAAATGTAGAAACAAAAACTGGTAGCCTGTTATAATCTTAACTAGTGGACGTCGTCCTGTCCGGTACGCAACTACCGGGTTTAATTATGAAACATCAACAAGCCATGGGCACACCTAACCCGAAAAATGATACACTACATAGTACCCTCCATTTTTGTATTTGAATAAAAGTTTGTCTTTTTTCTGGTTCTAAGCTACCTCCTCAGATTTTTAGTCATATTGGTTCATCTATTCTTGACTTATAAGTAGTGTAATTAACACGGCTTTTCTTTTTATATATTAAAGTAAACTAAACAATACCTAATTTTTTATTATTTCCTGAAAAACCTGGCTGTATGGGTTCGTCCGCTTTGCCTTCACCATGAGGAGAGAAATTAAATAAAATTAAGATTTATTAAATAGTTGGTTGTCAAATCTAATTAAGTTTAATTCGTAGTACAGAAATAATAGGCAGCAATACCAATGGCAATACCCATTTAAAAATAATAGCTATGCTATCTTTTATTAAACACTACAAATTAATTCAAGTTCTTATATTTATTTTGCAATTGGAATATGTTATTTCTGAATTCATATTATTCTCTAATAATATAAATTTCTACTAAATTACCAGTTAAATTTACAGTAGTTTTCATTTGTTACTAATTATAATAGGAGGGTACTAAATAAGTAGCAAAAATTTTTTTTTGTGAGTCAAATAAATTTTATTTAGATTCATATTTTTAATAAGATTTACTTAGATTTCTAATTAGATTTGACTAATAATCTTACAGTAATTATTAATAGTTTAATTAAATGTTATATTTAAGTAATTAAGAAGATTTAAGTTATTTTACATTATCACACAATTACTTTAAAGCAATTTCATTGATTCTCATTCATTTCTTATTCTCTACTCTACTCTTACTTGTTCTGTACTTTAGGAACTAGGAATAACTCCAGGAAATGTTTTAATTTTTTTCTACATTTATATTTTTAGATCAAAGTAAGAAACAATTAGCAAAACTTAAATATTAATGAATTTGTATTTATTGTTAGTGCTATCATTGTTGAAGATTGGTTTTGAAAACACCTTGTTTCGTTTTCTTCTTATTTTTTTGAAACAGTCCGATTTTTAATATACAAAATTTAATTAAAACGTCATACCGTTATAGCTCCATTGCGCATGCGCCTAAGTTTCTATAAAAAACGTCAATATTTGCATACACATTCTTCAAAAAAATTTCACCAATTATTTATAAATACGTATTTAAAAATGATCAAATTATTTCATATACGAACAATCTCGAAAAGGCAATAATAGTACTAGTTTAAGGCAGTAAAAAAATATACTTATATTTTATGTGTTCACGAGTTTAGGTTCTAGCCCTTTTAGTGCTTATTTTAGTTTCTAAAAAGGCACAAGGCAAAAACACAAATTTTGTTTGAGTTTTACTGAAAACCACATAATTTTTGTTGAGATATCTCTGTTGAATCACTTTCTTAAGATTTTGCCGAACAGTTAATAAATAAAACGATTTCATTGATGAAATATCAATTATACACAGTTTTTCGAAAATAATATAAAATCTATGGACTCGTTGCAATGCCGTTAACTTCTGATTCAAATTTCAAGACCATTAACATTTCTTTAAGCATATATTTTATATTTTTTTAATAAATTCGTGTGTTGAGGAGTAACAATAGAATAAGAAAGAATAATTAGAATATTGAATAAGAATAGTTAAACAAAACACACTAAACAAATTGATAAAGATATTTTATCTGTGATCAGTCTAATAAATTATTTAAACTGTTTTAAACATAACTTATAGAGCATTTTTCATTGTTGTCTATGGCACATGGCAGATTGTCGACCTTTGTTGCTTGACGTTTGACGATTGTCGAGGGTCGGAAAGGATTAAAAGTGAAAACCATACTTCCAATATTAAAATAATATTTGAACTTTAGCACTGTGATGCTGCATTAGTTTTAAAGTATTTATTAAATGTTTGTTTAAAATATAATTTTTTAGTGAAGATTCACTCCCTTCCCTGAGAACAGGTGAGTGTCAAGGAAATATTTGCAGCGGACGTGGTTTTAGTTTCTTTTCATTTAGTCTAATAACGAGGTTTCTGAACAATTTAAACAACATTTCTAATCTCAATAATACTAAATATATATGTTATTAGACCAAACAATAAGACTTTTCAATTAAATGAATCCATACTGGATTCACTATTAATTGTGCATACTTTACTAATATAGAAAAGTGTTTTTTTTTGTAAGCATGGATGCATCTCAATCCTGTGTGGAGTTAAAAAATTATCTCACACTGTGTGCTTTTATCTCGCAGTTATATTCATGTTTAAATTCTCTTGTATTTGATTATATACGTAATGTAGGTAGAAAAAACTGGCACCCTTTAAATTCTCTTGTATTTGATTATATACGTAATGTAGGTAGAAAAAACTGGCACCGTATTCTGTTCTTCATAAATAATTTTATTACCCTCAAATTTTAGAATTTTTTAAAAAGCATATATTGATATAAGCATTGTACATAGTTGTATTGATTTTTGTACCTATTGTAGATAGAAAAAATAGGTACCCTAACATATTATGCAGTAATTACTTTTTCAATCCACATATAAGTCTCTTTAAAGCGATTGTAATTTTTAATTTTCATATTATTTTGCTGTTTTACATTGTTAAAATATCATAATAATGATAATGAAACCTGATGTCAGCTGTTTTGTGATAAACTAATAACTGTATAATAAAAATAATGTACTGCCTACATTTTTTACTACCTACATTTTTTACTACCTACATTTTTTACTACCTACATTATTTTATAAAAAGATACAAATTAATTTCAAGTCCTAGTACCTTTTTTTTTCTAATGGAATTAATCATGTTTGAAGCCAAGGTTCTTATAATTTATACTTTCTTATTCTGAAATTATATATCTGCAATCATTCAAATTTACATACAAATTTGACATATTACTTAAAATGGAAGTTAACTAGATTTTTTTCAATGATCCAATTAAATGTTTTTTTAGATTTGAGTAATAGTCTTACAGTAATCAGAAGTATTCTATTACTGTTTATTTAATGATATAGTGTTACATTTTATAAATGTAGTAATTTTACATTATCCTATATCTATGAAATTATTCCAAATTTTTCATTGAAAAGATTTTAGTACTACCTTATGTTATAGCTATCTGGTTTACAAATATGTAGGTAGCTTAAAGTGATCTAACTTATAATATACAATAAATAAATCATGAGATAATCCAAAGCTAAATTCTATTTCCAAATATATTCATCATATTCCTTTTGTTACACAAGCCATATTTGAAATTAGAGGATTTAATAGTTTATTCAAAATTTATAATGAATTTCTTTAAGCACCTATATTTATTTTTTCTTTGTTAAAAATGTAGACAACTTTCAGATTATCAGGATGGAATCATCATGTTCATATTCTGAGAGTTATATAAATGTACTTGAAAGTTCTTTCAAAGATAATGTAGAAGATAACACAGATGCTGCTGACATTGATCCTGCAGAAATTCCAAATACTACAAATGATGATAATCATATTAATGCCCTCGTAAGAAATGTCTTTGAAGAAGATATTATTGATTCTGGTGACATTGATCCTGCAGGTATTCCTACTCATAGTAATGGTGATGAACAAAATAATGACCTTGAAACAAATGATTTTGAGGAAGATATTAATAGTTCCTATGATGTTGATCCTGCAGAAATCTCAACTTCAAGTAATCATGATGAACAAAATATGGACTTGGAAAGAGATGATCTTGAGGTGGTCAATAACGGTTCTGGTATGAGGAAGGTATTAATGGTTGATCCTGAAGAATTTTCAATTCATAGTAATGATGATGAACAAATTAATGACCTTGAAAGAGAATATTTTGAGGAAACCAACAGTGGTTTTGCTAATCATTCCTCAAACATTGCAGTAGATGATGAAGCTTCTTCTGTAGCACAATACTCTGAATCTGTATATAATAAAAATGTTGATCCCGGAGTATTAGAAAGTGTAATCACAGAAAGAATTTCAAGATTGCAACATTATATATCAGATGATTTTGGTATCCCTGGATGCAGCAAACAAACAAACCAAGTAGTCGTTAGACAAATTAAACAATTAATACACGATAAAGCGGAATATTTTATGACAGGAATGCCATTGTCAAAAGAGGACTTTATGCTAAGGTTATTAAATACTGGCAAACCTGAAAATAATGATTTCCCCAAAGGCAGATTGTATGTAGAAGACCTCAAAAATAATGATAATGATGCTAACATGGAATTGGATGCTGTAAGTGGACCACCAGGAAGATGTTTTTCCGATGCGTCAAGTACTGCAAGCATTACTGCATACTATAAAGATTTTACAGTGCCTTCCACTTCAAATGCTGAAAAGTTATTAGGGCTTAACAATCCTTCCAACAGTGGAGAAGGTAGTAGCCAGAATAAGGTAAATTTTTAAATTTATAGTAGTTTAATTGGTTTGTTAAAATTATAAATGCACTCTTTTAACAAATATTTTTCACCATTTTTTTAGCGATCCTTCTATTATAATGATGATGACAGTGAAGATGATGTAGAACAAACTTGTTGTACTTGTCTTTCATCACCTGAGGTATGCTATTCAATAAAAAAACTGAACTGAAAATTTTAGTATTTAACGATTTTTGCTTACATATCACCAATCACTTATTACTATTATGGTACTCAAAGTATTTAAGTCTTATTTGTAATATTATTATTTATAGGAAGATGAAGACGAGGAAGATCACGAATTTGAGGAAAGATTGTCGGTAATGAATGTTTATTAATATAATATATTTTTTTATTCTTTAGCAGACAACGGAGCCGGTGGCTCTTCTATATGGTAAGAGAACACCGCCGCCCATGTACAATCGCAGCACAGTCCACGCATTGGTTGCGTTGCCGGCTTTTTACGCTGCTCAAGCGGCATTTTTAAGGGCCTCTGATATCCTGCGAAAAACAGTACAAGTACCGTTTCACGCTGAGTATTCTGTAAGCTCGTGGTATCATTTGGGATGACCCGGCCCAATTAGTGTGTTAGTATATGCTTCAGCATGGCTCTCCCACGGGTGCGACGTTATTAAGACACTCGCCCGGCTACTGTCAAGCCCTTCCAGAAACCGAATAAATTATAAATTAAATTATAATTTCATAAATGTCCGGGCCGGGATTCGAACCTGATATCTCTTGCGTCATGGTAGACCTATTAAACCACTTAGCTAGAAGGCTCTCAATGGTCTCTTAGTCTTAACAATCTCAGCCTTAATAGATAATGTAACTCAATATTGGCAACTAGTAATTTAAATTATTTCACCTTAGATCCTTTTCTTCAGAATAACCATCAAAAAAATAACTGTGTATATAATAAGTTACTTGGATATTTTTGAAATAATCATATGCTAAGTAAAATATCTTGAAGCAAACTCTTTTTTATTTGATAAGTATGTTATAACTATGACGGTTCAAATCAGAAAACAAATTGTCCCGAAAATATAGAACTATTAAGCAGGAAGTTGACTATATATTGTAGTTGATTGTGTTTTAGGTCAATTTTCATTGGGGTTTTTTGTTGCAATAAATAATTCATATGAATTTATAATACAGAGAAAGAGACGCTACGAGCCTACGCTGCCGCAGTCTATGAAAAGAATTCGCACTGATGGCATCATGGCTCAGGCCTCGGGAGAGTGGACTAACCCTAACGGTGGCCTACAAAATATTCAACACGCAATAAACCCATCATCGCCCGAGCTAAACCAGTGGATTAATAGGTAAGAAAGAGTTGTTCCAATTTCAAGACGCTGAACCGATATTGCTGTGCAATATTAAAATTTATCATTTTAACTGATATGTATTTCTTTGTTTACTCTGAAGGCCTAATAAATTTTAAAAGTTTTATAAATATTTTGCTATATAATATGAAATTAACTATATGAAAATTTGTCTCGATTTCAATCTTAAGCAGTAAAAAACATTTTATCTTTTGATTTTTAAAATTAGGCAGAGTTTGCGACGTAGAATTTATATTTATAGTTATTAAAACATCTGTATTACTTACGAGCATAGTAGATGGTCGCTCGTCAAAATTTATAACATATTATTGGAAGCGCCAGGTGCGCAAATGATTAAACGTTTACGTATTTAAGACTTACTAAGTACTTTCATACGTTGTTTATGTTTACGATGGTTGCATAAGACGTTACATTTCATTCTTAGTATTAATAAAGACTGGTTTCATTTTATTGTATCATTTAAATTAAACGCAACATCTACATATTATTCATCAGTAACAAGAACGTGACTTTTAAATGACCAAACCGCTTTTGGCATATGGCTTTTAGAGCTTCACGCGGACTTTGGGGCGTGAAGCTGTGATGGCAATAAGAACGAACCTCGGGTTGGACCGTCACGGGAACTTATATAGCAAATTCGACCTTGCATTTCTTTATAAAGTTTTTAAAATTTATTACCTTTCCATTTATATGATCGTAAGTTATTGTCTTCCCATTCACAATAAACAATAGTGTCATCATCATCATCATTTCAGCCGTATGACGTCCATTGGGCGTCAGGGGGAGGCCCCTTGGCGACGACGGGAAGCAATAGTGTATTCGAGAATATTTTTTTGAATATAAAAGGGAACAAGTATCTCTAAAGTACGTTTGTAAAACCAAAATTTAAATTTAAGTGTTGAGCCTTGCGAAATAATCTATAGCAATTAAATACAATAAATAAAATATAATAAGAAATAAATCCAATCGAATAGTTTTTTGTTAAATAATAATGAAAGATTAAAAAAAAATTCTTATAAACTTGGTCAACGGTTTAAAAGTTGATCGCATTACTTATAATTTCACAGATATTTCATTAAATTGAATACTAACTACTATTTACCCGAAAATGACTTCGTCTTAGTACAGGTGACCTGTATTTGTTCTTAAGATGTTAAATCTGTAGAAATGGTACTATTAAACTTTCACTATAAACTATTATTTTGGCTTGTGATATATATGTATGTTACAAGGTGTTTACAGCGTTGCTCATGATGAACAAAGTAGCTATTGGACCTTAGAAAAAATTATGGATATAAGGAAATATTTTATTTAGGTTTCAGACATGGTCAAATGGGGAGAAGATTGAAGCTATCGATGCATTAATTCACCGTTGTTCGCCTCGCTTTGTACGCTACATGATGAAAGTTATAGAGCCGCTCCTCCAACGAGACTTCATATCTCTTCTACCCAAAGAGTTAGCCCTTACAGTATTAGGCTATCTGTCTCCTAAAGATCTTTTACGGTCTGCACAAACATGCCGCTATTGGAGGTACTACATAAACATCTTAACAATTTTATAAACAGTTTTTGCAAGAACTTACTATTAAGGCTATACTTAGTAGTACTAAGTACAGTCTTAATTTTTATGCAATTCATATGTTATATTCTGAAAAGAGCTCAAACACTAAACATTTGAATCGTATGGCTTCCGCTATATGTAATATTAATTAGGATATGTAATATTTTTCAGATTCCTCGCTGACGACAATCTTTTGTGGAAGGAGCAATGTCGGCGCATAGGGCTGACCTCTTTAAAGAAACGTCTCCGTTCAATGCCTTATTACGCCAGCCCCTGGAAGGCGGCATACATGCGGCAATCCTTGATTGAAGAGAATTGGGTCCAAAAGCCCGTTTCGAATCCTATAGTGATGCGCGGCCATGACGACCACGTTATTACTTGCCTTCAGTATTATGGCAATCGGATACTGAGTGGCAGTGATGACACCACTCTCAAAGTTTGGTCTGCTATTTCAGGAAAGGTATGGTATATTAATAAATGTAAGAATAGGAAAAGAAAGGAAACCGCTTTCCACACTCTTCTTAAAACGCAGCTTGACCTATTTCTGTCTCCCTCTTCACACCGTTTCTCTCACCTAGTCCGATCCATCCAACAAACCATCCCTACATAAATAATTGTCGTTTAATAAATATTGTGCGATTCTTCGGTCTTAACGGTTTTGATTTACATAAAAAAGTAGTTTTAAAACGATTTCCGTAGACGAAGTGTATTTGTACTATGTTCTGAACTGTCAAATTAGATATTTGATAATCTTGTAATATGTATTTGTGGTCATAAAAAAAACAATGTCATCTTCGATACTTTTTTAGAAAAATATAATCAATTAAGTATCGGTGATAGCAAGGTTTAACGTATAACTTCATTTTTTCTTTAGTAATAATAAAAATTTAACATTAAAAAAATTGAATTTCAGTGTCTGCGGACTTTGGTCGGTCATACTGGAGGAGTGTGGTCATCTCAGATGGTAGGCGATCTTGCTATTAGTGGTTCCACAGACCGCACACTCCGTGTTTGGAACGCAAAAACTGGTCACTGCCTTAACGTTTTAGCGGGTCATACCTCGACTGTGCGTTGTATGCATTTACATCAAAACAGGTAAATGTTTTATTTTCAAAGCTATGCGAGCTATGTTATGTCTTAACTAAAGAGTCTAATGCAATCTAAAAATGTTGATAATACAGCATCAGCATGTTCTTTAAAGCGTATAGTGTATTATATGTACAATTTGTTCTAAAACGAACTTTTAAACTGTGTACATTTGTGTTCCGAGCGAATGATAACTAGTAAATTATGAATTTTTAATGAGCTAGCGTTTCTCCAAATGTGATTTTTTCTAGATTTTTGTTCTAGATGATACAACCCAATATTTTCGATAGAAAATTACGTAAATATTTGGTTTCTAAGCTAGCAATAGATGCACAGCAAGTTGCAGTCGACGACTGCTTGGAGCAGTTAGCAGTTGTGTTTGACTGCAAAATAATACTTTTGAGAGCCTCGTAGCTAAGTGGTTTAATAGGTTTACCACGAAGCGAGGTATCCGGTTCGAATTCCGCTCTGGACAATTATAAATTATAATTTACTTTATTTATTCGGTCTCTGAAAGGGGTTGACAGTGGACGGGCCAGCATCTAAATAATGTCACGCCCGTTAGAGATACACTCTGAAGTATATGTAGACGCACTAATTGGGCCGGCTCGTCTGATGTGATACCACGGGCTCACAGAATACATAAAGTAAAACGGTGCTTGTACTGTGTATCGCTGAGCGAGTGAGCCGATATCCTCACTCCTCCTCCTCCTCCAGGCTTAAGGAAAAAGAAAAATGGCGCTTAAGTGGCGTAAATAGGCGGCAACACAATCAAAGCTCGGACTGCTGCGCGGTTGTGCATGGGCCGGCGGTGTTCACTTAACACATAGGGGACTCACCTGTTCCGTTGTAAGCTATATTATAAAAAAACTGTTACAGGTTCATTTACAAGATAGATTTCGATAAAGAAATACTGCTTCTTGTACTCCTATTACGCAAGCTTAAGCGTAGAAGACATTTAATGTCATAGGTTTAACCGTGCAGAAAATTAACCACATCATGAAGATAATGTAATTTGTTGTCGAATGTTTCTTAGCAATCGACAGTATCGTTGTTAGTGGTGAGCTTATTGAGCAGTTGCCAACTTACATTTAAATCGTTTGCTCTCATTAAATTATAATAAATAATGCGAGCACTGCTCTGCCACACGCACTTCACTATTTTATCTGATAGATGAAGCTAACTGCTGTTCTCCTTGTATCTAAATGAACTCAAATTAAAAAGACAATAAATCTCCGAGTTAGGGAAATGGTATCTCTGGAATAAGCCACAGCCGAAGAAAGTTCAAGAAACACCCTAACATTTACATTTATTTGACTTGTATGTTTACAGTAAAATTTATGTCAGTTCTTTAAATCGGTTAGTCCAATACTAATATAATGAAGTTAAAAAACTTATTAGAAAGGCTTTTTGCATCAAGGATGAACTTATTATGACAGCGAATACAGTAACCATGTATTTATAATACACCAATTTGTAATAATTAAATGATTTGTTACACTGTGTTCTCGACGACAGTGGTTACTGTTTCAAAATATTATACAACGTTCTAAATGGAATTGTTACTTGTTATCTACAGGGTCGTGTCTGGATCTCGTGATGCAACTCTGCGTATTTGGTCCATCAGCGAAGGGCAATGTCTACGCGTTCTCGTCGGCCACATGGCAGCCGTGCGATGTGTCCAATATGATGGCAAAGTAGTTGTGTCAGGCGCCTATGACTACTTCGTCAAAGTGTGGAATCCAGACACCGGTGAATGTCTGCACACACTGTCCGGACACACAAACAGGGTATATAGCTTACAGGTATACGCAATTTTAATCATCATCATCATCATCATCATCAGCCCATTCAAGTCCACTGCTGGACATAGGCCTCCCTCAAACACGCCCACCCGCTGCGATCTTGAGCGATGTGGATCCAGCGGTTGCCCGCGACCTTTGTTAGATCGTCTTTCCATCGT
>DWCF01005429.1:0-14272 GCA_018230265.1 Delias oraia
TTGGTTGTGTTGCCAGCTTTTTACGCAGCTTAAGCATTAAGGATTCACTCATTCGCGAAACAGTAAAAGGAATTATCTCGTTATGTCCATCTTTGATAATATGAAATACAACTTTACTATAAGTGACACTTAGACTTTCCTTGAGTGTAGGTATATTAAAGTCTTGTCACCCTATCACCGCCACTCATGATAATAGGAGCAATGACAATGGAGCCCGATAAATGGCATATCACTCGTTGTTTGGACATATGGGGTTTCGGAGTCGAGTTAATAGATTGTACATTTGCGAAGTCATTTCGTTGAATAGTCTTCCCTATAATACAATAATACATGCTTACTTTGCTACGAGGATTCAATGGCAAGTATTGCTTATCGTTTGTGATGAGATTTTAAAATTATTACTACTCGATTGGAATGAGGATTGACTTGTGACATTTTAATTCATGATATTTATGCTACTGAGTTTTAAACCAAATTTAACCAGATGGTGTGGAGTGTAATGTGCTTTTAAGTATAAGTTTATGAAACCTAGATTTGTTTTCAGATGTGTAGTGGAATAAATTGGTGAAGTATTTATTAAACTGTATGAAACTGAACGGTTATCTCGAGTCAAAAATAAATTTCTTTAAATAAGCTTAGACCAAGTAAGAGTGGCTGAGGGTAAGACCCCTAACTGATGGCCAATTTAGGAATACATAAAGTATATAATGGAGTACTTAACTGAGAGTTAATGTGGTGAAAAGTGATGTTAAACCCACCCTCGTTTAATTTACCGTTTGACTTTAAATATATAACATTCCTGTAACAACTTTGTAATATTACCTTAGTTAAACATTCACTGGAAGACTTTTACTAAAGTTTAGGATGAATTTTTAATAACTGTATAATGTTTATAGTGCTGACTACCAGATGTTTTCCAATCAGCTTGACTGTTTGGCGTTGCGTAGAAATGATGATAGGAGTGTTCGGAGGAGCTGTTTGGATTGATACCTGCAGTCGAATTTTATCATCGGACATGCAGGATTTCGTCCGTATCACCTCGATGGTTGTCGTACCACAACTGAGCGTTTTTAAGGCATTCTTACCGCTCTGTTTAATCAGCTGCCAGCAGAGGTATTTCCAAAGTATTACGACTTGGGGACCTTCAGAAGAAGAGCGTTCCTATCGCTTAAAGGTCGGCAAGGCACCCCAAACCTTGCAGGGTCACGGGCGCATAGGGCGGTGGTTTTCCTTCGTTTCCATAAAAAAATATGGAGCAATAAAAAACATTAAAAAAAATGCAGCAATCCCTGGCTTCTTTTACAAAGCTTCGTCGTTATAAATTGTTATAAGATATTAAATTTAAAGTTTAAACGATGTTCCACCACGCTTGGCCCCCACGGGAGATGTAGACCACCATCCTCCAACAAGTTAGAGAATGCCTATGCCAAAAGGCACTTTGAGTTGCGAGACATTTTATAATAATATTTAAGTATTGAAGCCTAAATATCTATACCCAGAATAAAAGTTTATAATTATAATTATACGATACCTACAGTTAAGAGACGTTATAGATGAATAGATAAATCTAGATTACCATTCATTTGTTTAGTAAAAAATCGTATTATTATAATTTTATGATTTATATTTTATTTAATTCTATGATTTTTCCTTAATATATACGATTTTTGCGTGAGTTTCAGACAGCCATTGTGCACACTGCAAACCCTTTAAAATATTTTTATCCAAGCACAGAGCCGACTAGCAGATGTTTTATTATTTAACGCCATAAATAATTTGATTAGTTGCGTATTTATCAACATAAAACCATCACATGGAAAAACGTCACCCATTCACATTTATGAATAGGATATGGGAACCCATTGAAATGGACAACCGTTTAGAAGCCACTAATGTTATCTAAATATCTTCACGGAAAAGAAGACATCATGCTTGACATAGACAAAGTCGAACCAAAGACGAACTTTAAAATCAACCTTATTGGAGCGTAGTAAGATCTGGCGGTTAGTAAAATTTTGAATTGGGATCGTTGGATATTTTATTGTTGTTTATTGGCGTTTTTACGCGTCACCTTCGTGACATCAAAGGCTCTTGAGAGTTGAATGCACAAAGGGATTTTGCACGTGTTCCCGAGCACGCGTTTCAATGCATTACAATTATTTTATTTTAATTCAATGAATGTGACTTCGAGTTAGGTTTTTGTAACTGGGAATTGCAGCACTTGACTATTTAACATCAACTCAAATTACATTTGTATGTAGCCTTTAAATATTAAATTTCTCTAACATCACTTACAATTAAGAAGTTAAAACATATTTAATAAAACTGAAGTTTATTTAAGTGAAATACACCGTAATGAATATAATTATCCAGCCAATGAAAGCTATTTAAATATTAAATAGATAATCTTAGTGAAAATCATATTAAAGACTTAAATTAATAAGTTAAACAAATCGTCCTTGAACACATACAATTCAACCCTACAAAAACCGAACAAAGAGCTTCTCAACCACAATTAAGCGCTAATACGAAAGGAAAACACGTTAAAAGGAGAGTCACAGATTAAAAATGATCAAGCAGGTAGACCACACGCGTATTGTTTAACTCCTTAAAAGCACAGTAAAAGGTGTTAAATGCGAAAACGTTCCATTTTTGTTAAACAAACACAGCGCCATAATCTCTTGTTGGCGCCAATGTTTGAACGGAGTTCGGATTGTTACAGTTAGGACACACTTCAATATTTGTCTAGGGTAAGGTACTTAAAGGCGAGTATTTGTCAGGCTTTTTCCTATCCCTTGAATTTTAGTAGAATAGCCGCGGATTTCTTATTTATTTTGGATTTTACCTCAATCAAACAGAGTATTACAACTCAGTAGTTGTATACCTATACATCCTCATTTTTAACCTAAATTACATACGAGTTAAGTTACCCACAAATCAGTATTTTGAATGCGATCACTACTCTGTGGTGAGTGCGTACCCAGTATAATATTGTGTTTAAATTAGGTAGAGCCCCATTTAATGAGACGGGTTATCTTGAAGGGACGAGCTCAGAGGTCATTTAAAATTGGCCGAGTTAAGTGATGCTTAAGTGGTAGTATGTTTGCTTGTTTTAGGGTGTTGTTTACTTTTGATATATACAAGAGCTTTCCTAACAAGGTGGAGCTGTTTTGTCATGATTTTTAATCGTGAAGTTCTTAAATAGGTGCTAAACGTCTTTTGCACGCATTCTGTACGGATTTATTTTTCCTTACAGTTTTATATACGAATTAGCTTACATGGCTAATGTTAGTAATAAATAATAATGCTATTAAAATATAGGTAGATCATAGAAGGATGCAAATTTATATTTACATATAGTAAAAAATTGAGTTGGATCCTCTTTAACATTTAGGAGTATGGAAAATATTTGTTGAATGATTCTTAGTTCTATCATAAATGCATATAAAATTTCGTCAAAATCGAGTGAACCGTTTCAGAGGAGATGGCAATATCGACATACATAGACCGTAACGGACCGACAACGGAGCATGTGGGTCTCCTATATGGTAAGAGTACAACGCCGGTCAAGGATATACGCGCTACAGTTCGCGCATTGGTTGTGTTGTCGACTTTTTACGAAACTTAAGCGGTGTTTTTAAGGTCTTCCGATATTATCACTCACTCAGCGAAACAAAGTACCGTTTCACGTTGAGCATTCTGTGAGCCCGTGGTATCACTTCGGACGAGCCGGCCCATTTTGTGTACCCGCATATCCTTCAGCATGGCTCACCCACGGATGTAACAGTAGTCAGACACTCGCCCGGTCACTGTCGAGCCCTTTCAGAGATCGAATAAATTAAATTATAATTTATAATTGTCCGGGCGGGTTCGAATCCGATGGCTTCGTGGTAGACCTAAAACCACTTAGCTAATTTTATGTATATCTAAGATTGACAATGTTTATTAAAAGAACATTACATTATAAAATTGATCTTGTTTATTTTGTTAACCTACAGATATACATGTATAGGTTTATACTTACTATAGTTAAATATTTCTTTTAGATGACGCTGTTTTAAGATTGAAAGATTATAAAAATAGAGAATTTGTTAATTCACGAGTTTGTTAATTCGAAAAATAAGAATTGGAATTGCGGATGACATCCTACAAAGACAATAAGCCATCTTTCACAATACATAGTTTCAAATGTAAACATGGATTAAATAATAATATATCAACAAGTTAGATAATATAAAGAAGCGTCGATTTTTGATGTGAAATTACATTGTATTTGCTACACAGCATCCCTTAATGCAATACACTCATAATAATGTCAAGAAAAACGTTTAGCGACTAAATTAAATTCACCGAAGAGACATTAAATTGAAATTAAAGCTCATTGGAATATTCCCGGGCTCAGGATACGGTTATCTAGGTGACATTAAGCATAAAAATATAAGGAAAAGTGGCAATTGTGGAATATTAAAGAGGGAAATGTTTTTACGATGACAGCGGCGGCGACGCACGTTTTATTACTTTCGCCGCTTTTCACAGGCTGTGCGGGAAAATTGAGGGAAATTTTCCGAAAAAAATAATTACTTGCACACATATAAGATTGTGTAAAGAATTTAATAATATTCTAAACATTACAAATAGGTACCTATCTACTATTTTTAAGGTCAATTAATGTTTTAATACGTAATATACGGAAATGTAGGTTAACTAAAAGAATCTGACACATTCTGTTATACTTTCAGCTGTATTTGGCACTATATTTGTATGTATATTATAAAAATTATTTACATAAGTATATAATAGATTAATAAAACGTAGGTAAATAAGATTTTGTCAGCGCCTTATTAATTTTAAAAGAATATATTATCTCTAATTCTTTCTGACCACTTCATACAAATTGTTATGTTATACTATATCTACTTATCTATTTATCCATTCCAGAAGACTTCTTATTTTAAACTTACGGAAATAAATGAAAAGAAAAAATATTTGACTATGGCATTTGTTAAGATTGCGTAGGTAGTATTGAACTGTGTTGAAGTAAATATTTTTTTAGTATGTGGATATTTGAATTGTTTATACTTTAATGACTGCACTAATCAAATTACTCACTATTGACACATCCTGTGTAATGAAAAAAGGTCTCCAACTAAAAACTCATTTCGCACGGAGTAATGGCGGCCCTCGCCAACTTTTAATAAAAAAATATCTCATCTCCGCTAAATTGTTTGCAACACTCGGGAATATGAAAGTCGTTATTACAAAAAGATTGCCGTTTTATATTATTTCAGTATAAATTTTCACTTAACGAACCCTTGAAACTCAAATTTTATTTGCTCTTCATTATCATATAAGCTGAGGAGCAGTAACCAGACACGCGTACAAGAGCGTGTTAACACCATCTAGACTGCGTTTTTATATTTATATTATTACAGAATTAAGTATTACTTAATTGATAGTTTGTTTAGATGGAATAGCTTTCGTTTCATTGTAAAGACAAAATATATAAATATTTTAGATACATAAAATAAGAGTTAGGAAACTTTTTCATTAATTTCTAAAAAAAATAATTTTAAATGAAACACCAAATCTTTATAAATAGTAGTTAAGATCCATCTCGGTCACTTTCCAAATACAATAGAAACAGCCCCAAACAAAAAATTCTTAATAAACAATAAGTATTTATTTAATACTAAAGTAAGTACTATAGTAAAGTTTTAGAAATAGAGAATCTACACTAGTTTAGAAACCTCGGTAGGTATGTAATATAAGTAAGTAGTGTCATATAATCGTTAAAATTGCCCTTTCCTAAATGAATATTCCCTTTAAACATAATAATAGAACTTAATTTAATCAAAATCCTCACTCGTTTCGATGACCAATAAACGGAATGTACTGTATTACACTCTTTTCATTATTCGAAGGATAATCTGTACCTACAATTGTCACTTTAATTGTCTAGGTGAGGAAGCCTTCTACTCTGTGACTTATTGCAATGGTATAAGACCTATTTTCCATCATATTTTCAGTCTTTTTGTTCTTCGTTGATTCTTATTTTGATGATGTAAGGTTGAAAATCGTACTACTTTATTTGCGATTAAAGTGTTAAGCGTCAACATTTTGATCCAGTTTGACATATTTATGTCTATTTAATGACATTGTTGGATCTCGTTAATTGAATGTCGTTTGATTTACGAAGTGCATTAAATACCTATAACAATGACATTTAGAATACTTATTTAGTAAGGTAGATGAGTAGGTAGATTGATTTGAATGTTACAAATAAGGATAATTAAAAGGGGAATAATGCTTTAAATTAACGTTTTCGAATGTAATTTTTATTTATATATTTTTTTTAATTTTAAGGTAAAGCGGCCAACGGAGCAGATGGCTCTCCTATACCTATGGTAAGAGAACACCGCTGCCCATGGACAACCGCACCACAGTCCGCACATTGGAAGTGTGGCTTTTCACATTACTTAAGCGGCGTTTTTAATGGTAGGTAAAGAAATTAAACGAAAAAGAAAAAGTTGCTACAAACAGCTTGAATTGTGAACTTTAGATTTGCTAAATCTTCAAATTCCGTTATAGGTTCTGAAGGGTTTTACATGTTTTTAAATGTAAACGAAACTAAAGCAGTAGTTATTGGATATAAAAGGCTTAAAACAGACAAATAGATATAATTAGGGCCTTCGATGCTACTGTACACAAAGGCATCATCAATTAATACATCATTGACAAAAACAGCATCCGAAGCAACTAACAAACAGAACATTCAGCTAAATTAACTCCAACTTGCGAAGTTCCCACAGACAATATAGACATTTCAACTGGCAACATCAGCGTTCGCACCTAGCCCGTGTCATAAACAAATCAAACATGGCCGGCCCGAGATATTAATGAGACAATGAGACATTAGCTCGCTACAAAATGCCTCCGTATTCGCGAATAATTAAATCGTAAAGTCCCCTCCAACGTCGGTAGTCTATTTACTCCTTTTTCATTCAGCACAATAGCAACTTCAAGCTGACGTGCTCGCCGTCATTACGTCACTAGTGCAAAGGCCATCGGATCGCAATGGAAGCCTTTTCCGCTACGCATAGAGTCTACTTTAGCGGCGGCGCCGGCTTTTGTATAAGGCGTACTCCATGGAGGCGATTAATTTGAGCGCGACGGACCCGCCTACCCAATATCGCGTTTCCACACATGCTGGACTGTATCGTCGTCCCGCTCTGGCCGCAACGCTTATTAAAATTCCGAGCCTCGTATCTGCGTCTCTGTCGCGTCGGGAGAGGCGGGTCGCGATCTCCCCAATACAGCCGCGATTACCGGCGAGCCGCCACGCGAATCATTTTGCGTACAACCCGCGAACGCTGCAGCGCTTGAGTGATCTGTGATTAATCGCTGTGAAGTTGTGATGTGCTCGTATTGAGAATGTCACCGCCGGCGGGGAGGTGATCGGGAAATGTCACACAGATGATGAAGACGTCGCTCGAATGCGAGCGGTCTGACACCGCCGAGGGCGGCGGGAAAGGCCGCATCTCCTTCAGCGTAGACTCGTTGCTGGGCGGCAGAAACGACGCGCCCCGGGACACGCCGGAGCCCAGCAACGACAGTGTCATAGACACGGATGACAGTGACGTGGATATAGAAGACGTCGAGTCCAATGTGGGGGACGAACGCGAGGACAGGGAGAGCAACAATGACGGGGAGGAGGTGGAGAGAACTGGCGTGGTGGTGCCCCAGCCGCTGCTGCCGAGGCTCTACCAAGGCCCGGCGCCTCACGCCTGGCCCTTCGGCGCCTTCCCATGGATGGCGCCAAACCCACTGTTCCGTGCTGGCTCACCTAACAGTAAGTAATACAACTTCTATGCTTCTAAAACTAATAAAAATGCAAAATGAATAGCAATTTACTTATAAATAGATAACTTAGAATTGCATCTTAAAAATCTTATTGGATTTCAAATGAACACAATTACTCAATCTTCGTCTTAACTCTTAAGTCAGGTAATAATACCAATTCTAAAGGTTTTTATTAATATTCATTTTTATTTTATGAAAAATTGTTCTAGTTATTGTTACATAGTAAGGTAATTACTACTAAAAGCCATCATAATTTTTAATAATTTCATTTTTAAAATTATTATTATTCTAAGTATTTAAATTAAATTAAAACTAGGGTATATCCTAAAATGTTCTTCTGACAACATAATATTTATTAATAATATATTGTAATATGTAGGTAAAATATTATAGTTATATAAAAGTAATAGATATAATTATTTATTACTTAAACATTTAATTAAAATATGTAATATTGTAATAAGTTTTACAAGGTTAGTACATTATATAAACAGGTACTGTACAATGTGGATAATTCATATTAAAACAAAAAGGTATTAAATTGATAACTCTAAAATAATTACATTTCATATATCAATATTATTGATCCCATGATTAATGTTATCATTTGCAATGGTTCCTACAGGTATATATATATCTCTATTTGTGAACACAGAACAATTTGTATATGTCTAATATTTTAATTTTTTTTCAAATTTAATTGGTATAATAAACCAGAGATTGCTAGATATCATAAATAATAGTATTCATGAATACTTTTTTCAAGTTGAAATGTGTGCAATTAGTAGGTAGGTTGGGCAGGTAGTGCCTTGTAACAAATAGTCTTATTAAAACACAACATATCATATTCATAGTATTTATGATAAGTACTATCTAGAATTTGTAAACTGCTTTCCTGTAATTAAACATAATTAATTACTATTTAATTGTTATACATATGATATTTCTTTAAAAATAAATTATAAATAATTAAAACATTTAGAAACACAAAAGTATAAAGTCGATGTCTGTTATTCCACAACTGAGCTTTTTATGGGTTTTTGTGTGGCGTGCACCGTGGTGATGAACGAAGGTGGTGTGGTCGTCACTTATCTATAGAGGTATTTCCATCATCATCATCATCATCATGTCCGTAAGACATCCACTGCTGGACATAGGCCACTCCCTTGGACTTCTTTCATAGAAGTTATTGTATTACATTGAGGTATTTCCATTCCAATATTATTTGCGGACTTTTAAAAAAAAGAGAATACCTGGCTCTGAAAGGCCGACCACCCACCCGCAGTTCAGCCAGGCCAGCTGGTATCCATTGGCAGAGAAGTATTCATTTGGACTTTCATAATTCAATATTAAGTAGTAAAACAAGTAAAAAAAAAATTATTTTTGTAAAAATTTTGTTTTATCAAAACAACTGCTATTTTACTTTTTTGGTCTTTGAATTATAACATCTCAACCATGCATCAAATCTAGTTTCTTACCAAATAGGTACTATAATGATACCTAACTATCGTGAAGATATATCTATATTTTGCTATGTAAATTAATATTTTGGCAAGTTTCATAGTAATTTTTAATTTAATTATTGCGAAAATTGTAATCATTTAAGCTCTATGCGAGTTTTATCAATTACACAGTCTCATGTTTGTCAATCATTCCCAAACCACATATTAAGCTAACGGTATGTGTTGATAAAAAATAAAAGCAAAATTTAATGTATTTTAATTACCCGAACAGAAGCTCCTCACAATAATTACGAAATCCAGAAGTCATCATGATAAGTCGGAATTTGCAAAACAAAAAATGATATAATTACGCTAAAATGCAAAATCTAATCAAAGTTCTTTGGAATCAAGGCAAATTATAATTTAAATTTAAAACAAAGACTTGTGATTATAATTTGGGTGTTAATTGCCAAATATATATACTTCAAGAACAAAGGAATCTATATATAACTAAACTAGAATTCAGGGGTAACTATATACTGGGTTCGATCCTCGGTCCAAATAAAACTTATAATAATATATTCCGTCTTTGAGGCTGACTGACCGGGCGAGTGTCTTACGGAGATCCATGCCGAAGCATATACGCAAAGTGACACAACGAGCTCACAGAATATCAACCTGAAACAGTATTTGTATTGATTCGCTGAATAAATGCGGATATCTTAGACCGTGAAACTATACATATGAGTTGTAAAAAGCCGACAGCACTACAATACCAAAGCGCGGATTGCGATACTATTACCCATGGGCAGTAGCGATGTCTTACCATAGAGGAGACCTGCCTGTTCTGTTTTCAGAGCTGTCAAATTATAAAAACAATAGAGTCATACTGTCTCTGTTCTCTGTGACTTACAATGTTTAAGATCAAGCAAAAAGGTTTTAACTCTTTACGAACTATTTGATTGCATTACGACATTGGCATTGACTATAATACAATATTGTCTCTTGTCATTGACAATAATATAATGACAAAAAACGGTTATACACGTAGGCACCGTAAACATTATATAACGTTAAAAAAATATAAAGCAGTCAAAACAAACAAAAGAGAGAGGTCAAGTCCTCGTTTAAGTTAATTTTAATGAATTAGACGTTTGTATGTAAATGCACTAATGTCTCTGATTGTTACACTATTACAACATATTAAATAATACTTTGTTTTATACTTTCGATGTTAATTCACTTTTTACATATTTCAACGCCTGTAGACATGAATAGCATGACTTAACTTACCTTAGTCAATAGTCAGATTAAGTGAGAAGAAATATTTGATTTCATTTTGTATGGTATATTTTATAACACAAAGAATAGATCTTTTTTTACCTTTTGATCTTTATAGTGGACAACGAAGCAGGTGGGTCTTCTATATGGTAATACAACACCGCCGCCCATGGACAACCGCGCCGCAGTCCGCGCATTGGTTTTTACGCCGAATATGCGGCAAGTTTCAAGGGTCTCTGATTTCCTCACTCACTCAGTAAAACACAATAGAGGTATAGTTTCAAGAACATACAATTACCATGTTACGTGGTCACTTCGAAAGACCCGGCCCTATTAGTGCGTCAACTTATGCTTAAGCATGGCTCTTCCAAGAATGCGACACTATCAAGACACTTGCCACTGTCAAGCTTTTCCAGAGACCGAATAAATTATAAATTAAATTATAATTGTCCCGACCTGGATTCGAACCCGTTACCTTTCGCTTCATGGTAGACTTATTAAACCTACTAGGCTCTCAGATTTACTACTTAGCCTTAGTCTATCTTTTACACTTGGTGCAAATATACGATGCGGGAGAATTATAGAAACGAGTACCAAGTAGTACCTAATATTATCAAAATGGCGTGGCGGAAGGAGTTCTGAATGACCAAGATGAACAATGTAATGTATGTATTTTAAAAATCTCTGCCCTTTTAGAATGGGTAACTAAATTACCTATATTATAAAAATGTTCCAGATTAATATTGTTATAATAAAATCGTACACAAAACACACCACTAATAAAAAGGGCTTTACAGAGCATATACAAAGATAAGAAAATTTAGTTATGTTTGTATAAATATAAATTTTCTTAAAGGCGTCGCTCCGGTAAGCACAACATATGACGTAGCTCCATCATTTTTCATTAAAATATTAAATTTGTTATTTAGGTATAATTGCTGATTTAATTATTTAATTGCATCTAAATGTTAAATATTATTTTCAATGATTTCATACAAATGATATTTATTTATAGAAGAATATATGTACATTCAGTTCATATATAACATATATTATTTTCATTATATATATATACACGGATCGATTATTAAAAAATAAAGTGCGAATTACTTTGATAACGTAATTAATAAGATACACCGTAATTATATTTTATTTCTTAGGAAAACGGTGGCACCCGTGGGAGAGCCATGCTGAAGCGTATGCTGTCGCACTAATTGGGCCGGCTCGTCCCAAGTGATACCACAGGCTCACAGAATGCTCAGCGTGAAACGGTGCTTGTACTGTGTTTCACTAATATCGGAGGCCCTTAAAATTGCCGCTTAAGCGGCGTGAAAAGCCGGCAACACAACCAGTGCGGGAACTGGGCGGCGGTGTCCTCTTAGCATATTGGAGACCCACCAGCTCCGTTGTCCGCTATACTATAAAAAAGATTGAGATACTTAATTATTGTAATTAGGAATCTCATAGTCTATAAGATACTTCCAAAGAGTAAAGACCAAATACAATTTATATATTTTTTTTGTGAAAACGGTACCCATGGCGTAACGACATGAACTTCATTTATATTATAATACAATAAAGATATTATCAGAACTTAATAACAATAAATTATGAACAAGGATTCTAAGTGAGCCCGCGAGATCGCTTTCCGCTCGCGTTAAGCTGTAAAGGCCATTCTGGCCAACAGTGAAAAGCCTTTCCAAAACAAAAATATCACTAAAAATAACATATCTTAACACATACAATAAAGTATAAAATACGAAAATAAGAGATACTTTAAAATCATATTTTAATCACAAATGAATTATACTTTTATACAAACAGACACTATATGGAAATAAGCAACAAAAACTAATTTAAAAATATCAATTAAACACACATTAGGAAGATTAAAGATTAGTCTTACTTTGTATGATAATGGCGTGCGTTTTACATTTTTGGTAAAATTTTCTGGGGTTTAATACGAATATTTTATTAGTAAGTAGTAAACGTTGGCTTTAGTACACATTCTTCTTTATTGATTAATACGTTGAAATAATTATTAGGTATTCTAATTCTCAAAGCACAAATTATATTGTTATTATTTTTAATTACGCATGTAGTTTTGATATATATCATATTATATTGTATTTTTTTGATATGTTACAAATCTGCAGGGCTCTTTGTACCCCCGGGATACCTTAGGACCTAAATAAGTAGTAGGTGACCTATCTATGAACTTGTAGACATTAAAGGCCTAGAAAAAATGAATCATTCATTGTGACGAATTGAAGAGTTCCGTGGGAGAGACATGCTGAAGCGTATGCAGCGCATTGGGCCGATTCGTCCGAAGAGATACTACGTTAATACTCATCGTGAAACGGTACGTGTATTGTGTTTCGCAGAGTGAGTGAGGATATCGGTGGCCCTTAAAAACACTGCGTAAGCGGTATAAAAAGCCGGCAACACAACTAATACGCGCACCACGGCGCGGTTGTTCATGGGCGGCGGTGTTCTCTTACCATATAGGGAACCCACCTGTTCCGTTAGCCGCTATAGAATAAAAATAATTATTGGCTCAATTAGCGTGCTCAACATGCCAATAATGTAAATTTTTATCATTTATAATAAAATAACGAAGTGTGGTCCAAATATCGGCTTTAACGACAGGTAAATAATTTCACAGTCAAAAATTGCAACCATGAGTGTGTACACTTTCTAAGTACGTTTATGCACTCATCTGTACGGTGTACCTAATACTTCTAAGACATTTTTTCGGCCATACGATACGATACGGCTCATACGATTACAATTACGTGAAAACCACTCATTTTTCGAGCAGGAAGCTCATCCAGGGTAAGCAGTCCTCCGTCCATGGTCACCCTAGCCATTGCAGAGCCACGTGCTTTGCCGGCCTTAAAATTATACCGACTGGTTGGATAAGGATGGTCGCCGAAACGCCCTAACTAAAACTTTATTCTTCCACTGTGCGTTGCCTTATACGGGACCTTCAAATAAGTCTATTATTTACGACTAAGACTCCATTTGTAAGATACACATGAGCGTTTAGTTAGTCTCGTAATAAATTTTGAAGGAAATATCTTCAACTGTTGCCTGTAACTGTTTAAATAATGTATTATGATGAATAGTGCGTCACCGCCATCTAGTGGTGAATTAATGATGTTTGTCTAGACAGGGCGGACGGCGTTTTAATAACAATATCGAGATGTCTCGAGGTTTAATGAACTTTCTCGGTCGTTTTGTCTTATTACATACTTCATCTTAACAAGAAATCAAAGATTAATTTTGGTAAAATGTTTTTAACAAATGTTTAATTTTTTTCACAAGATTCTTAAGCAGCAGCAGCATATGGTATTTCGGAAATGTAAATTAAGCATGGCGATAGTTAAGAATGTTTATGTTAAATCGAACAAACCAGTCATAATTTATGATAGGGAAACGTTTAATAGAGGCACAATTTAATTTGATTGACACAACGCTACATAAAAACGCGACATCTGCTTAATTAGTGAGACGTAAAGGAATTAAATGAACTAAACACCTCATAAAAATACCAATTTATTAGTTATGTAAATGTTTGATGTTAGTTTTTATTATTAAAGTCTTAGAGTTGTCAAAACATTTCATAATTTTATTCATTTTTTGTTCATAGGCCTTCCCCAAAAATAAGTTATATCTTATTTAAAATA